>JAAXYW010000113.1:0-58332 GCA_036851895.1 Orthonychiurus folsomi | reverse complement strand
GCTTCTGCATTATTTCGTCTTTCGATCCTATCCGCCACATCGCGCGGAGATTAAAAAGAAAATACACCCAAATGTCACGGTTCAGCCTTGCAGCCACGACACTCAGACTTAAATCCAACCTTCCTCCTCCCATTTGACTTCTTTCCAGATCAATAATCCTTGCTCATAGTCCAGGCGGGATTTGAGGCGGGTTTTTTGGTTCACTGCACTTGCCCTTCCCTCTGGTATTTATAAATCTCACGGATTGGGGTTTTCCCCCCAAATTAGCATATTCGATCTCAAATACATAAATACATTACATAGATTAGATTGCTATCAGCTAATACTGTACGAGTAAACGGGAATTTTGATCATTATTCTTATCTTTAGCCCAAGGCAGGCAGGGAACGCGTGCGTCTCAATTAAAATTTTCCGCTATCAATAATTAGTACAAGCGACGGACGGATCTTGGATTTCCATGATAAATTAAGCCGCTGCCAGAATGAGAGTTGATCACTTTCTCGGGACCTTATTCTTTCCGTATAAAAATGATCCGTAATCAGGAGTTAGTCGTGCCGTACCAGCAGCCATTAGGGAAACGAGGGCGCTGGGAAATGAATATGGAACATGTGGAAGGCAGGGCACGGGAAGGGGCCTAATGAGGGGGCTGCCCTAAGCACAACCCCTCCAGGCTCCTTGAAACCCCATCTTCTTCGTATGTATCCGCCTACCAAAAGAAGATCCTCATAAGATTTCCTATCCTAAATACCCACACAGCATGGCACGGGCTGTAAGGAATATGATTGGAGACGAAGGGCTGGCTGCTGGCAAAATGGGATGCAAGGAAAATGCATTTCTTAGCATGGGTGAGGGTGCACTACATTTAGCGTTAGTCCATGTACTGTACCCGAAATCGGGTACTTATATAAATACATACATGCATATATACATACGGTACATATAGTACAGGATTTCTCCCCCATTACATTGTTGGATTTCTCGGCTGGGTTGGTTGTAAGTTTCCATGGGCCATGCTGGGTGCGTTTATATGTATCGATCTTCAGACCCGGTTTTCCCTTCATAACTNATTTCTCCCCCATTACATTGTTGGATTTCTCGGCTGGGTTGGTTGTAAGTTTCCATGGGCCATGCTGGGTGCGTTTATATGTATCGATCTTCAGACCCGGTTTTCCCTTCATAACTACATGTACATATTACAAGGCTTGGTACGTACGGTATGGCAGGCGGATGACGAAGAGACGACAAAGAGGGAGAATTTCTGAACAAGATTTTCAGGGGGTAATGCAATCCTATGCAAGGAGGATGATTCATTTGGTATAAATAAAATAGATGTACGTACATACGGAGTAAAGTAGCGGGAAATTCAAAGTGTAGTCAAAATATTTTAATTGGTCAATTTCAGAATGTCAAATCCACATTATCTTAACATGATTCGCTTCTATGCTGGAAGTGCTTCGCACACACATTCCCATTAACACCGCAATCGCATAGAAATTTGAATTGGTTTGCATATGTATGTATGTGTACGACGTTCAAGTATTAAACATTTGAATTCCCCGCCGCAGATTTCACATTACACTTTCACTTGCACATTTACATTATGATTCCCGAGCCTTTTGCATTAGAGAGGATGGATTTTGAGGAGGAGACTCTTCATCAAACTCCAGCAATTATTATGTCAGGGCCAGAGGCAGCAGGGAGAGGCAGGCATGGAAACCCTTCGGGGTAATTAGTCGCACTCCAGGCCAACTGTACGAGTACATGACATTCGCATCACCCGAATTTCCTGGGGATGGAGTGCCAAAATTGAAATCTGGCCATGCCATGTTGTGTTTACCCTTTCAAATCCCCGTCTGTTCCAAGCAGGAGGGGGGTACGTACGTACGTAAAAGCAGGTTTTGTTTTTTTATTTAAGGGAAAGCCAGTCATGCTGAATGTTAAAGCCTTTGCGTTGCGTTGCGTTGTGGGGAGAAAGGGTGAATGTGAATAATCACCACTACGATCAGGACATGAACCCCTACATTAGTGGCAGGGCTTCTATTGTGCAGGAACTGTCATAAACTTTACCATGGGACAGAATACAAAAAAAACGGATCTATATTTTTTGAGTTGAATAATATTCCGTCTGTATTGATACAAGACTGGTACAGAAAATCCTATAAAAGTACATATTAATGTGCAATGATGCACTGCGCATGCTCGTATGGTACAGTTAGCGCCATCTACATACACCTATGATAGCAGAAATTTAAAAAAAAATTAAATGACTAGCATTGCACTGAAATTGAGTGTAGTGTAACATAGGATTAATTAGCACGTGAGTTTGAGAGTAAGAGCGCGAGTCAATTTGAATATCATAACTTATGAATGAAATTCAAGTGAGCTAAACGCATATTTGCTTTGATAATTCGTAACCTGTCCAACGACTCCACTTCAAACATTGGAATGAGCTGACAACATGAATTTTTAATAATTGGTCGTGAGACTGTCGGCATCCACGCCACTACACTATATTAGTACTACTTGGGCTGTAATCCCCCATCCTATGTATGTACAATGTACAATCGGCAATAATTTCAAAACCGGCATTTAAATTTTGCCTTCTTAAATTGACACGTCACGTCGGTCGCGTTATACTTTAAATTCCAAAAATTATTTCTTGCTGCTAATGAGAAGGGGAAAAGAATCCGGGTAGGATATTGACCACAACAGTGAGTGAAATAAACATATATTTAGTCAATACAAACTATCGGAATTCATTTTGTGGGTGGGGCGGAGCGGATAACACTTTAGAGGGAATGAAGAGGAGCACGGAAGACCTTGTCTGACTGAGCCACACATGCAATCATCCATTGCATGTCCTTCCTGATATCCATCATTTCCCATGCCATGCGTTTTGGGTGGTGGTGACAATCAAATAAATGTGATAATGGAAGGCTCCCATCCACCTCAGAAATCCCCTTTTCTTTTCACATGAAAGTATTTCAATTACAATTTCACACCTTTCAAACCCTTGTCCACAACATTTTAAGATTTGAACAACACAGACGCTGATTCCAATTGATCCAATTTACGGAGGCGGAGGAAAAAAAATGGGGGGGGGGTTCCCAATTATGGAATGGCTTGTTTATGGGAAAATTACATCAAAATTACCCTTCAAATTGGTTTTTTTCATTAAGGAACCCATTAGAAATCTCAGAGTGCCCCAAAATCCCCCCATGCCTCAATTAAATCCTTCAGAAGGGCGTAATCCTTTCCGTCTAATGATAATTACTCGTGGAAATGACTAATGGCACATTACTTACGTATAGTACACCTCGCCACGGCATATCAAGTATGTGGGTGGCTATGGTCTACAAAGTCATATAATTAAACCCCATGCACTTTATGTACGTACGTGTTATTTTGAACCTGAAAGCAAGCAAAAAATTGTGTCACGTGTCTGACCTCTTGCTGCACCGCACCTTACTTTTACGTATGGATTTTAAATACATGTGCTACTACAGCTACCTGGTTTAGGAATCATAATGCATAATGACATGATGAAGTGATAAGTCACCCCGAACACATGTAGTTCGTAAGTCAGTCAACCGTCGTTTTGCTTTTTGTCTTTCCCCGAAGGGAAAAGCGTGCAAATCCATAAATCATAATTGAGCACCTTATTATATTACTATGCAAGCAGGGAGGCAAAAAAAAATCCAGTCAGTCAGCCTGGGAAAATCCCACCTTTCCTTATTTGGCAGACAGGCATGAGAATATACATACATAGCATATTTTTCGATGGGTCCAACCTGATAAAACAGTGCCAAGTGAATGAAGTCGTATATGTACGTACATACATACGTCAATCCGATTTCACCCGTTTTCCCTCGTTGCTATGATGTACAAATACGAAACACGACAAGGAGTCCATAAAAACAGTTATAGTTGTGCTTAATGCTGTAAGTCTCCTCCGTTTTTTTTGTGTGTGTCCCCTCCACTGGCTCCCCGGGTGCTGGCTGGACTGACTGTGTAAATGATTATGAGTTGGGCATGCATGGGTTTTGAGGGTGACGGTTTGCACCGGCCACGGCGACGGCCACTCCTTTCTGTCTGTGTCTGTGTATTCTATCCAATGGGTTTTGGAAATGTAAAAGAAAGTCAAGATCGATGTAAAACTATTGGTGATCAATGAGGGACAACTCCAATCAACTTGTTACAGCAGGAACTGTCCACACCATGAGGTCATGCAGGCATTCATGTACCACTGGAATTGGCGTAGGTGACAAAATACATGCATAGCGAGTGATTCCGTGATAGGAACCGCGCGCGACTGGGTTTTTTTGGGATTTGAGTTAATGGGTTTTCCCCACCACAAGTGAACAAACAATTCTCGGAATTCATGCAATGTGATCATTCATAAATACATATGTATTACGGTTTTGTTCTCTGAAAACTTAAATGGTATTGCTGTAAAATCAAAAATTGAAATATTAAAAATTTGCCTGTATTACAAATTAGCATACCTTATCTAATTAGTCACAAAATCTAATGCTTAATATCAGACAAATTACCAAAATTCAATAAGCAAACGATGGTGTCAAATATATGCCGAAGGGATTGCCTAATATACCAACGCCTTTTCGGGCTCAAACACATACCACTCATTTGTACATACCACCCAAACACACAATCATTAAATGCTCAGTAGGCCCAAATCCTAAAATACCGATAAACTCTTAATACATGTTGATGACGGGATAGAATTCCCAACTCTTTTTCTGTACCTGGTAAGTTCATGTATTGATTTATTGGCTAAACATTAACCACTCTTCGGCCGTCCGGCCCAACGCATCATTTTGGTGTGGCGTCCACCCCCACCACTATTACTGTAAAAATAAATTGCCCCATCCATGTATTAATGTACCCCCTTAAATGAATCAACACCCTGGGAGTGTTTTTTGTACGTGGTGGTACGTGTGCGTGGGCGTACGTGTGCACATACCTAATCTAGGTATGTATACCTACATTTACTTACGCATCACACGTCAGGAAATCTGAACGGGGTCAATGAACCCCACTATCACGTCCCCCCATCCACTGCCCGTCTTTATTGCGAAACATTAAAGTAAGCCACCACCGTGCCGTAGTATGTAGTAACTGACGGAAGCCGATGCACTTAATTTGGTGGGTTTTTCCCAACCACGATTCCCAGCGGCGGATCCTCCATTGACCGGTTCAAGTTTCAATGTGTTATTGCGTTTTTCTACGCACGAACGCACGCACCTGAGGAAACCCAATATGTACGACTACGACCGACCGCAATTCCCGTCCCTATTTACGGTGCGGGGATTTGGGAATCCGGAAAGGTGGAAACACTCAGGTACCCCCAAAAATCTCATGGAAACTCCACAGGCGGTTCCCTGCTAATGTGCGGCACTAAGGCGGGAGTGGAAGTTTTGAATGAAGAGTACGTACGTATCGTACGTAGCAGTAGCAGTTGGATATTGGAGCCAAGGCGTGTCATCCGATGGGGAAACAAAAGAAAATTTCTTCTTGCATTTCCCCCTTGTCCGTTCGAGGAGGAGGATTTTATTCCGCCCAGGCGTCAAGCTCATTTGCTTCCTTTGTCATTTGTAGTTGTCAAAATCCTCATGGATGTGGATTAATTTATATGCGGGGTTTCGGGGAAGGGGTTGAACTTTGGCCTGGCCTGGCTTGCCCTGGCCTGGCTTTACAGTTATGTACCAGGAAATTGAGACTCTATTGTATGTATTCTAGAAGGAATTCATTTCCATACCCAATTAAGCAGCATTTCAATCTTAGCACGTATTGTGTAGTATATACGATTTCTTAATGTTAATACACAATTACAGCCGTTTCCTTTCTTCAAAGTTTATTTAATAAATTTGACAGCATACTCACTCGTAGAGCACATTTCCTTGTACGTATGTAGTAAAATAACGGGTACTTGTACCGTAAACTGCACTTTAGAAAAAAAGAAGAGGCTCCAAAGATTTATGTCAGAACTTGCTTTCCTTTTTAAAAGAAAGTGTAGCAGAGGGGGAAAACACACAGGCTGCAATAATAAAATTCAATCGATGGCTTCGACACAGGATTGAGGAGTGCACTGCACATATATTTGTTCCATGGCTCCCAGTTTCCTTCCATCCATACAATTGCTGAGGCTTTAGGAGCAATGCCAGAAACAGGAAAATCTAAGCAAGCTTTCTCCTGGAATTGCTTTCAAAAACTTTCTTCGTCCTGTCGTGTCCTCGTCGCCCTCGTCTTCAGAATGACTATGTATGTATGTACTTCGTACTCTAGCGTACTTATATGGGATCCCTGCCTCCAGTACCACTACCATTGCTTTTACATTGTTCCCAATGTATTCGTCGAGTCGACATTGCCGTACGGTACAATGCAATGTGTTCACTCACGTCAATGAGCTTTTCCACTCCCCTTCCAAAAACGGGGGAAAAGCCTGAGATTTCCATTTAGAATTGAATTCGGTTTCCTCCAAGGGGAAAGGGGGGAGAGAGTCTAGAGACTCCCGTTCGTCGTCTTACCTTTCCCGAGTGAGTGGGGTGTGAATGGGATCGATTCTGGGAGCCAGGAGGCTTGGAAGGGGAGAAGGAAGATGGTGGGTGTCATGGCAACCGTTTGGCATTCATCTGAAGAGATTCCCAGGAGACATCCTCTTCTTTCCCCTGCCTGCCAAACCATACAAGGCATGGGAAGCAGTACATTGGATTTTGGGCCAAGAGCCAGCGTACATGTAGTAGTGTACCGTACTACTTTCCAATTTCTTTCTTTCCCGTCCAAAATGCATTGATGTGATAATGCCTCCCTTTCAAATAATATCATTCTTGAGGTGATGGGATGTGCAGCGTGTGGTGCGTGGGTGGAACAAGCACTCCATTGTCCATTAGGGGAATTTTCCTTCGTCTTTGAGTTTAAAAATGTCGCCAAGTTTAGGAATTGAAGGAAATGTTCTTGTTTTGCGTAGTAGTGGTGAATATTGAGGTCCCCGGTTCGATTCCAACCGGAAGTATAGAGTTTTTTATATATAATTTTGGCAGAAGAAAAGAACATTATAAATTTGGATGTAATATTGGATGAAACGGTAATGCTTTGATACATAGTAAGCTCCATTTAAATAGTGTACAAGGAAAACATGAGAGCGGGCTAGACTGCAATTAAATATTTACAGTTCTGTACTAGAAGGATGATATCCGAAGTGACAGGTTACTTCCAATTCAAAGCGAACTCTCAACTTACACACAAACAACCTCTTTGTCAATATAAGCTCTAAGTAGCACTTTGAAATTTTACCAAAGAGAAAACATGAGTGGACTTAGGATGACAAACACATGCATACATAACATACATACATCCCCCGCGAATCCTCAAAAACATACATTACATGAACGGATGAAGCTGGATAATTCCCATCCCGTGCCTGCGATTTAATTAACGAATTCTCAAGTCCGCTCCGCACTTGCTTCCAGTCAATTCCAATTATATTCCTCAGACGTAATTCCATAGTCACAATGCTTCAGCTTAATTTGTCTGCCTGTTTCCCTCCCCAAGTTACCTCCACTTCGAAGGCCGGTCGAAAGTACTTTGTTCTGCTCTAATTAGTTCAAATTTCCAATTCCCGGGCTTTAGCTCCCGGAATTAACACAAGACTTCAATGGGTTTCCTCTATCCTTTTAAAAGCCTTTGTTTTCCCTTGCTTTTAAATCGGATTCAGGACGTGGAGCTTTGAGGAGCGGCCAAATTCAATTGTTTTGAAGTTTTACTTGAGTGACGCGACGCCGTCGCCAATGGCTATTTATATCAATTTCTAACGAATACATACATGCATTTACATTACGTATTGATTTCAATGTAAAACCAGGCATATTATTTGTATGAACTCAAACAGAGGATAACAAGGGAAGGGTGACTGGTTGTGGTCCCTGCAATTTTTCTCATCTCGTTCTCGTTCGTGGACAATGCAAAACTGAAATCAGACAAATAGTGAAGGGGAAAAGGGCCGGATTACGGATTGTGTTCCCTCATCCTTTTCAATGGGATGAGGGAATGAGTCAGCCGTATGGATCCTTCCTCAAATTAATCGAAATCCTAAATCCATACAGTGAGTGGGGTGGGAATGGAACGAGAAAACTTTAAAAAGATTTACATTTCTACAATTTCAATAGCATGGAGGATCCATGTGTTTGAGTTTATGCTTTAAGCTGCTAACTTACTTGGCCTCTGATAAATTAAAATTGAATTCGTACAATTTTTACCGAAGAATCTGTAAGATTTTTTCCCCATTCTAATTGTAAAACCAAGTTCAAAATTTAAGTCCTTATTTTAACGGGTTTTTGGTATTGTAGGCAACAAGTATTTTTAACAAACACTCAACATACGTAATGTGAATTCGGCCTTGATATGCCCAAGGGAACCTGTTTTTTTTTAAATAAAAAAGGGTCTGGCCCCTCCACCCCATATACAACCCCATGTGACCCAATACACTTTATCCGTCTGTGCGTAACAGGAGGGGGAGAATCAGAAGGGGGAAATCCCGCACACTTATTCCTAGTTTCCGACCTGCATTTTTTTGAGGGGAAACGCAGACAGATTGGAAGATTTCAAAGGGAAGCCAATGGGTAGACAGTGTCATGAGAGTGGATCCCTATTTGGTTCCATTGTCAATCGTCGGCACGCGTACGCGTAGCGACCGTCAGGGGAATGTACCCACATGTATGGTTGGATTTATATTTTTGTACCGTACGCTTACATACAATCCTTCACGGTTGTAACAATAAAGAGAACACTATTTAAAATATAGTAGTGATTTCTCGTCTTTTACACTATTGAATAAATCACGAAATCTCCAAGTTTGGGCACAAATGCGAAAAAAAAGTTCAACGTTTCTAAATTCTATAAATTATCAATACAAAGATGGATACTTTATGCAATATTTATGACTAAACCAAATCTCATTTTATACATATGTATTAGAAAATCCGAACCGTATCTACGTTGCCATGCACTGTGCAGGGTGTTTCATTTATTTCCCCATTATAATAGACATTGTCTCCGGGAAAGAAAGGTTCCTTACTATGTATAAGAAAAAAATCGGACTTGGGAAAAGTGGAGATGAGCACAGCACACTTCCCCTTTTGCAATATGATATAATAATAAGTTGTGCGGAAAGTGGATGGACGATGGGTTATGCCTCGGAAGGGATTTTCTCATCAGAATGATGTGATGAACCCTCTCCCTTCACGATTCCAGCTGACACCAAGTCCACACAGATCGATTCGGAATGGGTCCATTCACGGACCCCTTCTCTCCCTCCATAGCATTTGCAATGTAATATATGTGGATGGCCTGGGAAGGACGAAGTGAACCATAAATTGTGTCCATCACAGCATCTTTCATCTTCCCTTGTTTTGGCACTTCTCTGTTTCCCATCCCCCCAGCAATGGGAAAGTGCTCCTTTCCTTTTCCCGGCCCCATTTGTTCTCCTTTCCGTTTCCCTCCGCCTCCCATCCACTTCATTTCCAAAAACTTGCTATGTACGTACTCCCAGGAAACTCATAAGGATTCCCCCTTGCTAACGGCATTTCTAAAATAATGAATTTCCTTTTCAGGAAAAGTCTGAAGGGGCCAGAGGTGGAGATGTACATAAAGATGAAAGGTGAAACGGATAATATAGAATGCATGAAGGAATTTCCAATTATTGAGAGCAGGCTAAGAGATGACTTTTGATAAGGAATATATATATATATATGTATATATAGGGTAGGCATTACTTTCACTTTTTTAATAATGACAAGATGGTGGGTGACAGGATGCATCTGTATGGTAACGACGGCAAAGAAGGGGGGGGGGGGGGTGGGGAGGAAATACCAAGAAACGAAAAGAAAACGAGCTTTCTCCGTGGCCACTTTCTCTTTCACTCAAAAGCTGTTTATCACCAGAAAAGTATTAAATCACACGTACACGGCTTTCTCCAAGTACTTTCTCTGACAATGTACGCACGTACTTGCGAAGTGAAAGTGAAGAGAAAGGATGTGTATTTATACGGCCTGTAGCAAGTAATTTGAATAAGAGAGAGAAAGGGAAAAAAGGTTGGGCCAGGATTACTTCTCTAGCAAAGAAAAAGCTTTCTTTTTTTAAATCCACGTCCGAAACTCAATTCCTTTCCCCTTGTTTTGAATGCGGAGGAGGAGTCCGGCTTGCAAAGCAAATCTCATCTCCATAAAGGTTGTAGGGTTATAGTTGGCTTTGGGTTGGAGAGGATCCTTCGCAATAATCCGGTCAGATTATTATTACGTAGCTTCCTACCATAGGATGGAGTGCAGCAAGGACAAGTCGTAACCACACTATTTATTAGGAGAAAGCCTTCTTCCGCCGCCTGCATTTTATGCCCGGAATATAAATCAGGGGCGGGAAGGGTAAGACTACAAAAATGTTGTTTAGATTACTTTTCTTATTATTTGCGGGAAAGGGAACCGCATGCATAATCCATTACAGCACACATAGTGCCCCATGTACTCGGAGTGCATAAATTCTCAGGAAATAACCCACACCTAATTTGGCATATACACCAGGGCTAAATTCAGGTGTAGGATTTATTCATTGTTAAATTATAGAGACAAATTTGTATTCATGCGTCGACGCTCCCACGCGCCGTTGAGCCGTGTCCTTTCTCCTTTCCTGCATTTTTTTAAAAATGAATTCAGCTTATTTTAAAGGTTCAACTATTCCGCCGACTTCCCCCATAAATATGCATAAGGGAAAGGGATAAAGGCTTTGGTAGATGAACGCATGCTCAAATTTCCCTCGCTTTGTGTTCTTTCGTTTAAAATTCCACGAGGCTGGAGAGCCTCACACAAAAGAGCTAATGAGTTTGAGGATGAGAGAACCCCACCCCCGGGCGACTAATTCCATTCTTTCGCGCATGAAAATGCATGCAGCTCTAAATCCATTCCCTCCGAAACCCCCATGATTGAATGAATAATTTGCAATTAGAATTGATTCGGATGATGAGGACGGGCTGAAATGAATGCAAATTATGGATATGCCAAGAAATTGGTTGAATGTAGAGATTAACTAAATATGTAAATTGAAGTAGTTCATTAACCGCGGAACGAATTAAAACCACGCGGATTCCGTACGTTACGTACGTAAGCGCAGAATGGTGACTAAGAATCCCAGCCAATGCGGATTTGAATAAAGTTGGCGGAAAATTTCCACTTTTGATTCGCGCTTGCAAAACTTTCTCTGCCGAAGGATTTTGGGCTTTCTGCCAAAATTCAATCAGAAATGAAAATGTTTCATCACCAACGTCTGTCACTGTCGCCCTCGTCACGTACTAAATCACATTCAGACTCAGATGTTCGATTCGGGGACTTGGGATTGGAAGTGTCAGTCTGGCCCCTTCAACCTCAGCCAAAGAAAGCCGGGGGAAAACGCTATTATTCTCATTTCACCCTTGCCGGTCAAAAATAAGTGGGGAAAGTAGAAAGTATGGAACAGCCGCGCGCTACGCTCCCAGCTTATCCCCAGATGTTCCACTGTGTCCTTCATTAATAATTCAAGTTGTGCCTGGAGAAAGTGCAAGTTTGGCCCATACCCCCAACACACGCACGGAAGGAAAATCTAAAATCTTGCTCCGCTTGTGGGAATCGACCTAGTTTTCATTATGTGGTAGTAACCGAGTTTATTTCTCATTAAAATTGCATTTATTAAAATATATCGTATGTGCATATCTAGAATGCAATGGATTTTCACGGACAGCTAGAATATATGGAATAGAAAGCATTTTGTGTGTAGTTTTTACTGAGTTCGGGCTGGATTTTAATGGACTATGATTTACCACCCCCCCAATTCAGAATCCAGGTAGTTGACTGACGACTTGCATTTAGTTAGTAACCCGAGGAGGCAGGGCGTGCAAGGGAGAGGGGAAAGGGGCTGTAGCATAAGTACATTATGGATGTTCAAGTGGAAGACTCATGAAATTCATGATTTCATTGGTTGGTTTACACAGACGCAGATGGGTGGCGGAGGAGAGGAACCTGGAAGTCATCCTGGAATTCAACGCCGTTCGCCCAGTCGGCCGGGAATCTTCTCCGGGGGTTCGGCGATCCGGGCCTTTCTCCTTGCTCTCCCTTCTACTCCGAATCTGGAAAACCGAATTCAGGGAAGGAAACAAGTGCATCTACTGTGGAAGTGCCGTGTTGTGTGTACATTTATTCCATTAAAACACAGCATAAACTCTCATCCATTTTATGAGGTTGTTACAATATTATAGCTTTTTTGTGTTATTGTGGAGAAAGCTAGTGAGTTAGTAGCAATTGTTGAAATAAGATAGCCTCTTAAATTGTACAACAAAGTTTTAGTACATTACATAGTTTCAGATTTTGGAAATCCAGGATCTTTTGTATGAAATGCTGCATACAGAGAAAGTCGACTTTCACTGTGTAAGAAAACTTCAATGTACAGCGGGGTTGCATAGTGGAAAGTATCAGATTTAGTCAAGATCGTTGAGCTTTGCGATTGCAATGAAATTCTTGAACTGAATAGAATAAATAATTCAGGGTCCGTTTCCGGCAGGGGGGAAAACATCGAACCGTCCCCTTTCGGTTTTCACTGTAGGCCTTGATGTAAAAGACATTGTCATAAGGCACGCGGTGAATGCCAAAAGTGGTGTCACGGAGTTCAACATAAATCCAACACTTTGGCGACGACCAGAAGACTAAAGCTCCGCGGGAGTGAGATACATGTGGCCTTACGGGCCAGAAAATGCTGTGTTAATATCAAAGCCTCCAAGAAAGAGTGCGGACTTTTCCTTCCATCCTCACCCCAGCTTGTGCACTACTTACGTCCTTAATGTTTCTTATCGTAACACAACACACACAGGGATCGCAAAGCGGATTTCACATGTTACAATTCTTCTTCCTTATTTTTGTATTAAAGGATCGTCTCTGAAAACAAAATTGAATTTTTTGTGCCTTGCTCTCAAAATAAATAATGGGGCTTATCGTACTCCTCCTTACACTTTATTACGCCTGCGCTGGTTATATTGAATAAATACTAATTGCATTTATATAATACATTAGGATTTCAGGGCTCTATAATTAACACACATCTTGATGTTTTATAAATATTACACAGAAACAACTTATTTGGTAAACTTTCTCCTTTATTCAGTTGAATAAATATTTTGTCAATTAAACTAGTCTTGATTAAAACTTCTCCAAAATGATTATTACTTTGCTGCTCCCCATATAAAACGCATACGACCTTATTCTTCGTCTCAACACGGGTAAACTTTCCTGTTTTCAATTCACTTTCTTTGTGGGGGAAAGCGTAATATGTTTTAAGAAAGAGAAAGTGTGAAGTTCCACGTCTACGCCCTCGTCAGCAACAGTAGCCATCCGTCAGTCTTTAGTATTTAACACGTAGTGTACTTAAGTACAGCACAAGGAGAAACTTCCGTTTGTATGACAGTGTATGAATTCGTAACATGTATTTAAACGAGCATCACGCATCTCGCCCACTCCTCATCTCTGAAATGAAATGCGAGCCCGTCTGGCCCTTAATGCCCGGCATTTCTCTTGCTCTGAAACAGTTGACATCTTTATGATATGCTCATGTAAATGTTCCACGTCAGCAAAGAAATGGAAGACATGACTTTTGCTGAGAGAAAGGGAGTCCCGCTTTCCTTCCATACAGCACTTCTCGTGTGCTCGCATAGCATAATATATTTTGAAGTCATGAGCCGAGGCAAAGCCACTAGTGCCTTACATTATAATGGATATGACACGGCAGGAAAAAAGAAAGATGGTCATTTCTTTTTGCCGATTAGACTGAAATCTGCTAAAATTATTGAAAAAGTTTTTCCGAACAATTGAGTGTTCAAACTACAACCATAAAGAAATTTGGTATACACGTTCTTTTACTGCAATTTTTTATGCGTCTCGGCTGTCAGTCTAAAAGAAAACATTTTTCAAATTTTAAAGTCGGATTATTTTCCTAATCTTACTAGGTTGACCTTTGATTAAACCAACCACTTTTTATCCGTTGAGTTTAACCTTTACATTTGTAAATATTTAATTCAAAAACTTTCACCAACTTTTCACTCTCTACAAGGAAAGAAAAGAAAGGGAGCACTATTCCAGTCAAGCATTACGTTGTGTCATTTACGGTCATAAAAAAGTCTGGTATGACATATGACCGTGACGAGGCAAGGAGTTACTTAACAATAGATTGAAGACATAAAAAGCGTCCATGAAGGTAAGGCGGCACTTAACAATGATATAATATCTGCCAGGCCTTGCATTGCACTTTAAATTATGTCTTCCAGACTACTATGCAAACGGAGTCATTGTCATTGCCCATCAGATTTGTTTCCTTTATATAATGTGTACTGCTGCTTTAAAAATACCATACATATATGCCATAATTCATATATTCGTTTTTACAAAAAATCTCATAAATAAATACACACATTGAACCAAGCAAGTCGTCGTTTATGCACATACATACGTCATAAAGAAAGTCCAGTAGCCCACCCCAGGTTATAAATAATCTTATATACTCAGCGTCTAAAAAATGGAGTACGGATCTCCGTCAATTTTTAATATTGAAAAATCCACACGTCGACGGACCACACTTGGATCAAACTATTTTGAAAGCTGCACTTTTCCCAGGATGATTCAAATGTGCACATGTGGGATGTACGTTACGCAAGAGAATTCATATTTCCCCCACATATCGTACGTACGTTACATCGGAAGGGCCCGAAGTCCTCTTGGAATCGATTCATCATCACCAACAAATGATTAATGATGCGATTAGACAGTTATAAACGTGAGTTACCGCGGAATTGAGGATCTATTACAGCTTGAACTTCTCCATTCAAAGTTGGCGGAGTATGAGATGCATTTTCTTATATGATGTTACACTCCGTGCCCAAATAAGGCGTCTGTTCAAAGGATTAAACCATCACAAGTTGAATTAACGCTCCACACGAGCCGTGAAATAAAGATTCAGTGTCTTTAATCAAAGGGTAATCCATTTAGGTGGCGGCGGCAGGAAAGGAGAAAGCAAAATGTCGCCAACGTACGTAGTACATTCGAGGCCCTTTGTTTTATGGAGAAAGTGTAGATGGGCTTTGAGAATGAACTTTCCCCTGGTTATTTTTGTCTCCTAAAATGGGATTGATGAGATGGCAAATTTCCGCGAGGGAAAGCGACGAACGAGGTTTGAACGTGGCGGGCTCCTAAGGCACAAATACAAACAAAGATGAGGGTGACGGACGGGCGCGGCGGATGAGCCTACAGTACTACTACGACGACGAAACGACAACGCCGTCGTCGCCTAGTTGAAATATATGATGGAGAATGCCCAAAATTGAGAGAAAGGTTCATAAATCTCAATTGAACTCATCTCGGCGGGGAAGATCCCGTGAAAGCAAACATGGGCGGCAGAGGTACTCACACAGAATTACATTACTCTGTCATTATTTCTGATATATTAATACTCTGAGGGGGGATGTGGAGGATGAGGAAGGGCTTCAGAATTCTATAAACTGGAAAATTTACTAGAGAAAAAAATATAGGATAAAATTTTGTAGTAGTGCCAACCTAGGGATTGTGTTTTTTGTTTTTTATTGAGAAAAAAAATATTTATAACACAAGAATCGCACGTTTACGATACAGAAAAGTATTGAGATTTTAATTAGGTAACCCATACATGGAAAGGTATTCTAAAATAGTAAAAACCTATACGTACAAATGTTTCTAGATTTGTAAATTTGCAGCCATTCAATAAGATGTTACCAGATCACCGCCCCCCCCCCCCTCAAATTTTATACCCAAAAAATATGACAGAAACCACACATGAAAAATTGCTTTCCCTGAGCTCTACTTTTAAGGTTATTGAAGGCTCCACACTCCGTCTTGTCGGTATTCATCCATTGCGAGCATTCCCCTTTAAGCTCTCCCACATCGGCAGCAGCAGTCCTCCTCCTCTCGCATTATCATCTCCCATTCCACAGACTTTATTTCTCGAAGACAGAAAAAGAAACATTGCTTTTAAATCCGGTTCACATCCGACTCATCACTCATAAACGAGGAAAGACCGTAAAAATAAACTTTAAATGTTGCTGGAAGCCCGCCCCGCCTTTCCTG
Organism: Orthonychiurus folsomi; assembly: GCA_036851895.1. Lineage (NCBI taxonomy): Eukaryota > Metazoa > Arthropoda > Collembola > Poduromorpha > Onychiuridae > Orthonychiurus > Orthonychiurus folsomi. The sequence continues at coordinate 42,154 of JAAXYW010000113.1, read as the reverse complement.
AAACGTGTCGTAACTTGCTCCGTACTCCTCCTAACATTGTACCACCTCTTGGAAGATAAGAGTCATGAAAATCATTCAGGAAGAACTGAAAGGGGAAAAGCGCTAAGATAAGTGTTGGCGTGGCAAGATGGGAAAGGCTGGTGAAAGTACTACGGTAGGTACGAAGGTCTTTGTATATAGTTGTTCCAAGTGTGGAAAAGTGGGTAGCTGAGGCCTAATGCCCAGGATGAGGAATCATAGTAAGTTTCGCCTGGGAAATGACCCCCACGGGTATCATTTTCTGCTAGATTAAAACCACAACTCAATAAATGCTGATTACACTTATAGGTATACTGTAACTGGAGGGAGGGGGTATGTTTTCTCCGACCCTTTAGACAAATAGCTGTTTGTTCCCTTTCCCGGGTTGGAGAGATCCGAATTCTTCTTCTCTTGATGAGTCGAACCGCCTCCAAGATCCTAATTAACAAGGGCTTTCTCTCCGCTGCCCGAAACCCCCCGTCGGACGGGAGAAAGTTGGGCGAGGGAAAGTTCGCAGGGGGCGGACCTGGAGTTGGAAAACAACTCGCACATATTTGTCCACCAGAAATTCAAAGTAAATATATTCCTCTGAACCTGGGGGTAAACAGAAGGGTAAATTTGGATGGCGGCAAATGCAAATGCAAGCGAGAGTTCAAAGTTATGGGCGGACGGGACGGATGGACGTCGCCCGCAACTTTCCAAATATTTCATTCCCGGGCAAGCATCGCTGAATAGATAGACCAGAGGGCATTCCGGAATATCTGAGGAAAAGCAAACGGAGTTTAAGAAAGACGAGTTTTAATAAGATTTGAATGTGAGGAAAGGGAATGGGATTAGGAAGGATATTTAGTTTGGAGTTCCTGGGAAATAGTATAGATATTTGTTCCTGATCTCCCGCCGCCGGGGGCAAAATCCTTCCATCAAATTAATAAATTCAAAGACAGCGATTTCACAGCACATGAAATACATGGTGTGTATTTAGCTCCAGCCCGTAGATTTAGCTGATCCAACTTTCTCCAAAATTTGTTAGGTTCTTCTTAAAAGAACCAAGAGAACATTCTCTTTATTTCGCAAATTATTTCAATTTACTCATCTTCTTTCCTTTTTTGACAACATAATCTGCCCGGAGCTACACAAGATGCAATCCGTTTCCCTTGTGAGTTTCGACTTTTTTTTGATACTTTCCTAATGAGGGAAAGTACGAGTAGCACTGGATCTCATGAAATAATGATGTCTCAAATGTGCTAAATCTTTTACTTTCTGGAAATGTTAGTTGCTTAAAGCCTTTAACAAGGAGGGATGGGCAACTGAAAACGGAGACATGCTTTAATATACAAGCAAGTATCCCATCCAATGCATTAAGTCAACACATTTAAAACCCTGGTGCTCAAATAAACTTTGGAATTCAAACGACATGCAGATAATAATGCATTTCTAACAGATTCCATTGTGACGTCAACGTCGAATCCCTGCCAAATCCTATCCTATGCAGACTATTATCATTACTAGACTCAACCGAACAATTCATTTCTTTAAACCCCCGCTTTGGCATTGGCATTACAATCAGATTTGTTCAACTCGAATTATAATTGCCAGGAAAGGGATCAAGTCTTGGATTCTAGTTTGAAATATTGCCAACCCAGTCGTAGTCAGTCTTCGCTTACCTTCGACTTGGTAATAATACCCTAGAAGCTAACTACCATTTTGGTTCATTTCAATTCCACAATGCAGATAAATGTGGCTCCTATTATTACGTGCCTATAATGCTGAGGCATTGCATTCCCCACGTCCAATTCTAAAATTGAAAATCCTGAAGCATTCAGAATTCGGAGTCAGAAGTCAGTCAGCCACGTCCTTTCCATTCCCTTACCCCCGAAATCATCATCAGCTAGGGAATTTTCATTTTCTGATTTTATTAGGAGCGGGTAGGTCCGGAGGTCGAAATCGTTGGAATATTTTCATCTCCGCGTACGCGCGTACCAGGAATACATGCGTCCTAAAATTTAGCTATCTGTTTATTTGCTGGCCTGGCCAGGCCATGCCTTGGATTAAATTCCCAGTTGGATTTTGAATTTCTGCGCCTCAGTTACATTCGTATCCGCATTGCCTGAAGGAACTTCTGGGACTTAAGTATGTACAGCAGGGCGAGGGGAAACCGCAGATCAGTCATTCTCGGAGATTGAAATTGGAATATGGTTCCTTTCTCATTTCCAACTCCCCAAAACTGGAGGGCCTACACAGGCTTTGGCTTATATTTAATATTGGCAGGATTGGATGTACAAAATACTGGCTTGGAGGCAGGATTCGGCTTACCACCACCGCAGCCATGCCGCGCCGTACTGTCCCATTCTTGGCTGCGGTATTTCCTCCGGCGTCAATTAATTATTAGCAAATAACTAGTAGTTAATGGCCGTCCGTCCCCAACTCCGTCCGTGCGGACGGACCAAGAATCTACTTAAATCCGTCCCATTCCTCCGCTAATCTGGGAGTTTATGAAATTACAGTCATTTCCAATTAAATTACATGTCCGCGTGCATCCCTTCCCCCCGAACACCTAACCACTTCAATGCGGGACATCCGCATCCTCCCATCCAAGTTCGCTTATTGAAATTCTTGAGCCAGGCGAAGCTGAAATGTGAAATATCTTCATGTCATGGAATTCCCGTCATGGAATTTACACATACGGTGACTGCGTCACCCACTTCATATGGATTCAGCTAGGATTTGAAAATTACAAGAAATTACATTACATTTTATGTCATGTCAGAACTATTAATTAAAGGAGAGGGAGATTAGACTTTTTGACAAAGCCATCGACCACGGATGCAAGAGGAAAGTGCTGTATTTGCGCACTGTACTCTACGTGTACACCGCAGCGTACCGCACCGCACGTGAAAATGGCGGAGGAAAGTGGTGCGGAAGAGAAAGGTGCTTTCACTTTACAAATCTAAATATGTGAACGGAGGTCGAACTGGATTCTTTCTCCGCGCTTAGTTTACGGGCTTCAAAGGGAAAATATATTACTTTGCATTGCGATGGTCGTAGGCTCAACCAAGCAAATGGTGAAGCGAGAAAATCCCATCCAATGCGGGAGTGAAGTATTCATGGATGGTGGACCCTCGTCGTCTCGTCCTTCGTTGTGGCGACATTTTGCACAGGCGAGGAGAACATTTTTGTCGTTATAGATCAAAGGAAGATCCATCATCACTACCACTCCTCCATTCTCTTTGCCCGAACCCGGAATTTGATTGCGATGGGCCCTAATGCAGGCGGTGGACGCCGGAGGCCTTCCTGTATGGAAATAAGAACCCATGGCGTAGTTTGCTATGCATAGTTACTCCCAGGCCGAGCGGAGTTGGAAATGAAATTGGGAGCTGACTGGGATTTTTAAAGTGGACTTGCAAAGGACGAGATGAATTCCGCCTGCGGCTAACTGTGTGATAATCTGGACTTTCACTTGTGCTTTCACTGGAAGAAAAATCAATATGTTTTGGATTTTGAAAATTCGAAATGAAAAATGTTTATGGTGTACATGAGTTTTAATGACCAATTAATTATTGCTTTGACTTGCATATTTATCTCATATGTTTAGACTACAGGTTGTGCAATGTTGAAGAATGTAATTATTATTTTCATTTGTGAAGAAATGTTTGTAATTTCCGTAAATATTTTAGAATTTAATATCCGAGAAGTTGGCCGGACAGAGCCGTACGCTGAAGTTATTTAAAATCCATACAATGAAGGAAATGTCTTGAATCTCAAGAGGAGGCTGGAAACCAGCGACTTGCGACTGATTCCTTAAGGAATTCCACTTACGTATTTCAAAACTCCCTTTTTCATTATTTCATTTTCCCTTTCAGAGAAAGTGGGGACTTGGAAATAATCTAATTTGATGGAGGATGTGATGTACGCACGTGGACGAGGGGTTCACCGGGATGGAAATTCTATTCTATTCAATGACACTCGAGGAAGGACGAGGCTTCTCCAAGCATCAAATGTATCCTTGGGATTCTAATGACAGGAACTCGGGGGTAGTGGCTTGACTATACATAGGCCTGAAAGAAAGGAGGATGGCAAGTTTTATTTGTGTTAATTGAAAATTGAAACTATCCTTTTCTCCTCGCCTTTTGAGTGCTTTCCTCGAGGCCTTCCCAATCCACTTTTACTACAGCAATTTGCGTACATAATATATTTAGCGGAGGGCCGCTTTTGTGTACAAGTATGCATTTGCATACGTAATGGCAATGGAGGAAGAAAGCTGAAGCTGGGAACTCTTCCCCGCGTGTCTTTCAAAATTTAATTCACCTAAAATCAAAAGATTGGGTGGAATGGAGGAGTACTGGCGGAATTTCCATATCCGACAACTTCAGGATGACGAAAGTGCGTCAGTCAAATGCACTCATAATTAAAGGAACGACACATGAACTAATTTAAAGGTAATTTAATCTTCATTCATGTCCGGGGTGTTCGAAGCACTTAAGTTTAATGACCCCGCTGCTCCGAGTCATTTACTCCATTGTATTTAATGTTGTGCCTTTCCCTTTACTCACCCCACCCAGCAATCAACTCCCAAAGAAAATCTTTTGGGAGAAATTAAATGAAGAGATGCTGGTCCTTTTAAAGACAGCAGTATGTTACGTTGAACGTTGGCACACAAATTCATCTTGCTGAGGTCAAAGGTTACACATTTAAACCTTGCGGGTCCGGATTATGTTTGGACTTCACTGTACATTCATAGTTTACGACATGGGAAGATATTTTGGACATGTTTACTTTACGAGGGGAACTCAATATCTTTCGTGAAGATGAAAATAAAATTGGAGCCGGCATCGGCATCCCCGCTCTTTGGTACTTGGGTCCAAGAAATTGGGAGGAAAATGAAATGCTCAAATAGACATAAAGAGACGGGGAAATTCCTCCTTTGCATGCTGGGGAGTTCCGAAATAAATAGCGTCCATTGAAGACGCTTTCTTGGCATATCATCGCCACTAACCCCTGCTGGACCAGAGCCAAGGATCTCTTTTGGCCACGGCTAGGCCAGGCCATCACAACATGACATACACCTCCGCTTTCCTAGGGTCAAAATAACCCCTTAAATATAACGTTGAGCTGCTCCTTCCACAAATGAATGTGGCCGGCCAGGGTGACGATTCTCTGCACCAAATGATACTGAAAACCGTACAATTTTCAGAATGGTTCCGTAAAGTACAGAGTGTCATACCAAATACAGAGTTCGGTGCGTCTCGTCGTGTTGTACTCGTAATGAAATCTCTTGGAGCGTTTACATTTTAGGTTAAGCCTATAGGCATTGTATTGTATGGTATGTAAGGAGTGAAAGTCCGTGAACAACGTACGCACGCATGGAACTTGTATGCTATGCACCAGTACAGTGCTCTCTGAAATAAACCATTCAGCTGGTTTGCTCCGGAATTTCAAAGACATGCCAAAAGCCTATAATGTCCATGTAAAGCAGACTAAAGTGCTTCAAGATGACTATCAACAGCAAAGGCGCAGCCAGCAATCATGCCCCCATTATGTCCAAACATACACACACAAAGCTGGGTGCTTTCACCATGTATGCTTGTCTACGTGCTCCCACAAATATAAGACCCTTAAGTGTAATGTCATACGTCCACGTACGCATAGTATACCCATAGAATGGAGGAAATACAAATCCGAGTAAAAATTAAAATGTATATCTTTAGTATTTGTAGATCACGGATAATTTTTGCAATCTAAATTTTAATTCTAAATTGTGATGCTTTAAATAGAGATGTAATTTACATTATATAATTCTAGATGTAAGTTGCATTTAGGTTAGGTTAAATTTTGCCGCAGTTTTGTAGGCTTTTATCTTGTCCAACTTCATTTTAGAACCTTGAAACGATGATTGGTTCTCAAGCAGGAAAAAAAACCCAAATTTCCATTTTTTACCCAACCGTTTTGCATTAAATTCCTCAAGGAGGGACCGATTTCCTGAATTGTTGAAGCATTCATAATAAAAATCGGTAAGGAAATCGCCCCTCCCGCCCCTAATGAAAGGGCTATGGGCCAGAAAATTATCTGAGGCGGAAGTTTCAAATTCCAGTCCTCACTCGACCCATTAAACCGGGAACTATAATTTGAGGAGAAAAATTGCTTTGAAGATGAGAGGACGGGAAAAATGCGTGGAAGTAATCTAAAATTGATCTGGAGCCAAAACGGAGTACGGGCACGTTACCGGCAAAGGCAAGGCAAGACACAAATTCATAGAGTTACTACGGCATCGCATCTGCAGCGGTACTACGGCGTCCACCCACGACGCACATCCTTCTCCCATTATTGAAAAGTTTGTAACTCAGTCCTTGGAAACCCGTAATTGTCACGAGGGTTTCACAAGGCGTTAAATTGCGGTTCAAATAAATCGATAGTTGTAACCCGTGATAGGTTGAGGGGTGGCCGTACATGTCCCATGGGCTGGCCTTGCGGGACTTGTACGGGTACGCGTGTGGTCAGGTGAGAGAAAGGCGACGTTTCCAATTTCCCCGTGTGCCGTGTAACTCCTGATTTTAAAAGTCATTGGACGGTTCCGCAGGTGAGGTGAGGAAAACGCATGACTGGGAGACAAAATGGGCGTTTTTTGTGATTAAAAGAGCTCCTGGCGACTCCGTCGACAACTCCGGCCTATAATCCTTTTTAGCATGCAATCTATAATGGAGTGGGGAACGCAGGTCCTATCACACGCCCAATGCCCAATGGCTTTCACTTTGGACCAAGTGAAAGCAAGCCAAGTGAAAGCACTCAAGGGAAACTCATGCAAATAAATGCACAAAATCCAAGTTAAGTTCTTGTCGGGAGTGGCCACGGCCAGGTGAGTTGAAAATGGCAAAGGCTTTTTCTAAATTCCTTCTTTGATGGATACATTTAGGCCAGCCCTTCAGGTTAGGCTCCCTTTTGAAGTGGAAAGTGTCAAATGAGTTGAGCTTTATCTACATTAAGACATTCACGGACTCCCTTTGGGTCTCCCGACCTCCAAATCCCCTTCCTCTTTCCTTGGTTGACAGCTTTGACACTTGGTCGGGTGACATTAAGACTGAGAAATCATGGAGATTGAGGGCCCAAGGGTTTCATTTTTATATTTTTTTTTCGGCTCGATCAAAGCTCCTGATGGATGAAAGGGCCGGGTAATTTCAAGATTCCATCACCCTCGTTTTCGTCTTATACATAAGAAAAAAACTAAACCTACCTATTCAATACTATACATAATATTTCTTGAGTCCCTTGCAGTAAGGCACGGCATAGCACAGGTTAAGTTGGTGGCCTAGGCCACGACAGGAAGAAAAACTCATTACAAGGGAAAGGATTAAAGTTGAGGTTGAGTCATTTGGGTTGACGGGTTCCTTCACAATAATGCGGATTGGTAGGAAAATGCTTAGCTCCTCAGTGGAAGAAAATATTGGAAAAGGAGGCAAGGGACGGAAGATTAGACGATCTCATTCCATTTCCTCTGGTCTTTTCCCTATGCTGAAAGAGAGGTTAGGAAGAAGAAAAAAAAGTCCTCGTCTCCCAAAAGAAGAGGAGAGTGTGTGTGTGTGTGATGGAATGGACGGATGAATGGATGGAATAGAATTGGAATTGGGTAAAAGAGGGAAATATCGACCCACAAAAATGTTCCCTTCATCTCATTCATCCATCGAAGCATGGAAGGACTGATTCTGGGGAACGACTTTTTTTTTTCTTCTTCCTTGGGTCGAATTTATTTGGGAAGAAAGACAAAGTTTAGCCAAGGCAAAGGTGGATCTTAACCAACTCCTTGAAAAAAAAACTTGGGATGAAGGAATAAGATGGAGAAGGAAGGGGGGTCTGATTCTGGGGAACGACTTTTTTTTTTCTTCTTCCTTGGGTCGAATTTATTTGGGAAGAAAGACAAAGTTTAGCCAAGGCGAAGGTGGATCTTAACCAACTCCTTGAAAAAAAAACTTGGGATGAAGGAATAAGAAGGAGAAGGAAGGGGCGCAGTTCGTTCAAGTGAGAGACAGGAAGCACACGGGCGGATGAGTCTTCCTTTCTCCACTCATTTCTCCATGTGTTACCTTCCACGCTCTCTGCAAAAGTCTAACCTCTTATGGTCAAGTAAATAGATCAATCTTACGGCTTCAGGCCAAAGAGAGGAAGGGAAACATTGGAAGGGAAGTGGGGGAAACGCATTTGATGTCTTTGCTAATGTACGCGCCTGGCAATTTAGCATCGAGTAAATCTAAAGGTGGGGAACAGCTAAACAAGGCGAAGGGCGTAAAGTACCTTACTTTCTTTGGATCGGAGAAAGTGTTATATTTTAATTTAAAGTAAAGAAGAAAAGTACTGTGGTAAGAAACACCAGAAAAAAGCAATGCTTTAACTAATTTGTTTTCGCCTATGTTTGTTCAAAATTGTAGGGCTTAAGTCATTTACTTTAATTATAAACATCAGCCCTGTTGTATATTGTTTATTATTTGCTTGTTTGTAAGGAAGTCGGTTGAATTAAAGGTGGAGTTATTGTATAAGAAACCATTTTGAATCTTGGCGCTGGTTCACAAAAGTTGAGAGATGAGTCCAGCCCATGTATGCACAGTAAACTTTGGACCAATCCGAAAGCAACACCTTTCAAACTTCCGTTGTAAGTTATCCTTCTTCCCAGGCCCCCCGTCCTCCCCGTTATTCGATGGAGTTAGTTAAGCTTTCAAGAATTCAATTCTCTTCCGGGAAATCATATTGAAAGAACAAACACACGTTCCATCCGTGGACCCGCGTGGCTGGAATACATCCGTTTAGGTACCTAAATTTACTGCACTATGTACCTATGGTATCCCTAACGCTGGATCTCATCGATGAGGTAGTTGGTTGGATTGACTACGTATAAATGTACTATAAAAAGTTTCTTTACCGTCGTACTACTAAGGGACTTGTGGGATATCTCTATTTTTGTATGAATTCCTTGCAGAGTACGTACTACGTACGTGGCAGAGAGATCCTTTGTATTTACGAGGCTGGTGACGGCATGGAAGTGCTTCCCAATCCTTGAAACTTTCCATTTAATTATTTTCTTGGGATTAAGGTTTCAGGTGGTGACATGGGGAAGGCCGTCCACCAACCTTTAGGTCATTTAGGCCTCGGCCGTAATGAACTTTGCCACAAATTAATTTTTTATGTAACGTACGGATAACCTAGAAATGACATTCAAAACTTTTGTAATATTGTAAAATAGCCGAGGTAATTTCAATTCCAATTTCAATTTAGATTTATTGTCAACTAATTCAACTTTACAGTTGCTCTCCCATTAGCGACAAGCCAATAATTATCAGAATTTATAACCAATCATACTTAATAGCAAATAAAGAAATAAGTAATATAAGGAGGAATTGAGATAGTAATGGCTGGATTTTGAAGAAACCATGCATCATCGTTTAGTTTCTGAATTAAAAAAACTCAAAATATAAAAATATTATTGTACGTAATGGAAAGAGTGGATGGAATAGAAGCACACATTGCATTACACAGCCCCAGTGAGTAACACTGGGGGGAGAGAAAAGAAAGAAAACGTGCAGGCAGGCAGCAAGGAGAAAGGAAGGGCAAAGTCGAGGGATCGAATTAGGGATCACCACGTGAAAATGATGGAGAGGTCCCGTTTTTTGGTCCAGCAGCAGCACAAATGGGAGGTAGCTCCCCCTTCCCCATCCAAAGGACTTGGAAATGTGGGGGTTTTTGGGGATGCGGGAAAATTCTCCTGTTCGTTCCGAGTACAAGATCGATATTGGCACACGTTTCCAGCCGAGCCAGACAAGATGACTACGACGACGACTACGTGCGGTACTCTTTAGGGCTTTTGTACGTTACAGCACAGCTCCTTGGCCCGATTCCCTAGGAAACCTCCAACTCCTTTTGTAAATCCTGGCAATGAAATACACATAATTTAACGTATATTTAGGATTTGGGAGGCGTTCGAGAAAATAACAACAGCCATCAGTTCTCCTTTCCCTCGTATAAGCTTCTTGTGTGTATCCATGGTTTATAGGCTGTACATTTCTAAAGAGATAACATACATAGGGTGTTGTGGCCTTTAAAGGTATATACAACTTATGTACAATTAAATTGCAGATGCGCATTTTCTGTAATCTGTGTGCAAGATACGTGTAGATACAATTTTTAATTTATTAGATGTTAGCATTTACATGCATTTTGAATTCAAATGCCAAAAACATGCCAAGATTTACCAAGAATCTTATTAAATTTGTGATAGATGGGCAGTATTACATATGTTTATTCATAGGATTTAAGTCACCAAGTTTTGACTACGATCAATAGGATTTTTACTCAATTTGCGTACAGTATAAGATTTCAAGTAGTCCATGTAATCGAGAAGTTGGAAAACTGAATACACGTACAACGACGACGACAAATTCAACCTACTTCTACTCCTTGCCCCTTTAGCTCGGATTTGCATTGGATTGGATGCATAAAACCAAATAAAACGACAAACTCCTTCCAAGAATCCGTGATGACGGGAATCCGACTCCCCCTCCAACATTCCACAAACAACAAGGACACTCAGCTCACAAAGGAACATTTTAATATTCTCCTCCTGGCCTGAATTAAAATGATACTGGTTCCCTCCAACTAAAACACAATGGAATCCCGAGGATTTCCTTCAAATGAGAAAAAGAGGGCGGGGAAAACTTTTGCCCGCGTGCTCATCCAAGTTCCAAAGAAGAAGAAAAAATCCCATTACTGGGATGTTTTATCTCCATACAAATCACCACATCATAACGAGGATACGTACGTATTCATATTTTCCTACCCGTTCCCGGTTTAACTATGTATTGTGTACGTCTAATTTGTATTTTAATGTGAAGGATCCTCCCATAAAAATAAAACAAAGACAAGACTTTCCGCGTGTGGTTTGGGTGATAATTTCCTGTGTTTTTCATTTTACCCCACCTTGCGTGATTCCTATCAAAATTCCTTAAGAATGTTATATGGGCTACGTGCAGCGCTAAAGGCTGTGGGTGTCCCTTATGTATTTAGTCCGTGACTCACATGTCAACGGCTCATAGAGTGGTACTAACCTTTGTTTGCTAGTTAGCCGAACACTACTACTATACATAACCCGCATCTTGGTTTGCATCTTGGAATGGTTTATGCAAATTTGCTGGAAAAATAAAATAATCCCTGGGAGACTTCCAAAGGAAAACTCTTCAGCGCCAGCCATGCATTTTCTTAAGATCTTCAAATATTCTGTTCGTCACTTGAGACGTCGTCGTACACTATCGAAGGACCAAATAATACGAAGCAGCAGCGCAGCGTACAACGTACGGTACAAGGTACGAGTCAGTCTTATGACTACAAAAAAGAAGAAGAAGGAAGAAAGTTTAGTGGAGCATAGCTCAAGATGTGGATTTGAGTTAGGATGAAGCTGGGCGGGCGTCTTCGCTTTTTGCTGCCTTTCCTCGTCCTCCTCATATTTTTCTATTCATCTCGGCGTGAATCCTTTGCTTCAAAGCACTTTTCCCTCCCCGCTTTGACGAAGGGCTTAACTTACCCTATAATCACAAGACTAAATATTAAAAACGGAGAAGGGAGCCAGCCAAGCCGGACGCGAGGAGTCCCCAAGGGCACAATTTAAAATTAAAATGGATTCCTTCTTAATCCCTTCAGAGGAAGTGAAGCACACGGCCAACGTGTATTTTCTCGCTGCAGGCTTAGGGATCCCCGGACTATACGAAAAAAAATTCTTTATTTATTCAAGTCGATTATTAAATATTTTCTTGTTCCGGGAATTAATGCTTCCTTTCGTTGGTTTATGCACCAAAATTGTTCGTCCATGATTACACAACGAATATTAACATTTGGCATTTAAAGTACATATAGTATACAGAAATTCTCGTTTATAGTGTTTTTACCGGTGTAGAATACATAAATATAAATTACAATTCCAACCATATATGGATAACATAAAATTTGTGTAATTGAATTATATACATTATAGTGTATTTTATAACCAAAACAAAAAATTAAAGTAGAAAATTGAAGTCTGGATATCTCAGCCATAGAGTACACATTTAACACATTGTTAAACTAATAATTCTCAACTTGACTGGCTTAGTTAAGCGGAGACTGTGAATTAAATGAATATCTTTGCATTTGCTCAGCCAGCTATCCCTCCTCTGACGTATTTACACATTATGGTAATTCCAGGAGGAAAAGTTTCCTTTGTAAAGTACACAGCCGAGAAAGTGATAAGGGTGAGGATTTTCCAGGCTGAGGCAGAAGTTGAAGTTGGATTTCACATCCAGTCTGGAAAAGTGGTGAAAGAAAGTGGTATAAAACTTGATGGAAGGGAAGGGAGGAAAGGGCCGGGGCCGGGGTATGGAAGGGTATCATTAGATTTGAATAGCCTAGTCCCCCCGTTTCCTCCTCCCTTGTAGATTTTAATTAGAAAGGAACAATCATTTGGGACCTGGGCAATACTTGATGGTGCATTAAATTTCAAAGAGTTCCCCTTTAGCATTATTCTTCCATCCCCCCGTGTAACGTCAGGTTAGAAAAGGGGATTGTAATAAATATTCACGTCAGTTCCCCCCTCCATCTCCCGTCCGTCCGCCTTTCTTCCTCGGATCCAAATGTCATTGAACTTTGACTTCCACGACGCGACGCGGGTACGACTCAGTTCTTAGTTAAAACTCCCGAAAGGATATTTCTGCATCACTTCCTTTTTATTAAAAGGTATGATTAATTAGGTACTCAAACTATGATACGTACTACAAAACTAGTTCCAGGAATTTCGCATTTGTGCAAAAAAATTATTATGTTAGTTTCAAAACTTGTTCGTACCAACGTAAGCAGCCTCAATTAAAATTTGTACTGAGTATTGAGTATAATAGTGCCTTGAAAAGTTGTGCTGTGCTTTTTCCTGCATTATACCCAAAAAAAGATTATATTCTATAGGAAATCCAGCTCCAACATTTGATTCAAAACATGACGGACTCTCGCATCTCGCGAGACTCGGGAAACTTTCATCTTCCAACTCCATGCCTGCTCGAAGCGATTATTTCATACCCACATTTTTATCTCAAATTTGAAAGCCACACATACATCCATCCTCCCAGTTTGGAGTACCCCCAAAAAGCCCCTGAGCCACTGAGGTTTTCCTGGTCCCGTACGTAACATACATACATACACCATCCTTGGGAAAAATAATTCAATCGGTTGCGGTGGTAACTTCAGATACTCGTCGACGGAGCATAACAGAGTGGCTGGAGGACGGAGGGTACTCCAGGCTCCTCATAATTTATAAACTTTTGCGACGTAACGTAACGTACCGTGCCGTAAGTCCAACGTGCAAATACTCGTCGTCGTACACAGGACCAATTTTCCTCGGTTTCCCGGACAAAGTGTGTAGGGAAACTTTGTGATCCGGCCTCATCGAGTCTCACTGACTCTGCACTATTAATCTTTTATTTTTTGGGGGAGGGAGCCCCTTCCGGACGATCGTCGATGGCGACGTACTCAAAAATTCGGCGACGGAGGGGATTCCCCAACCCTTTCCCTATTTTTTGGGTCCGTCATTCTGAGTGTTTGAAGAAGGACGGATTGGGGGATCCAGTCCAACGACGACGACGGACGACGACCTCCCTTTCCTGTCATCCAAATCAAGCACTTGAATTTCACGCATACAAACTTTTGCTGAAGTAGACGGGATTCCTAAAGCCCATGTTATCGGAGGATAGGATGGGAGATTTCATTGGGAAGATTTGAGGGGTATTTATTGAAGGAGTGGAGGAAAGGCCAGGGCCGTACTCGCCGTACATGTATTATGCAAGGGCAGTTTTAGGTATATTTATTTTGATGAAGTTAAAAGTTGGTGATGTTTGCTTTCTTGTCAAAGATAAATTGCTTTTTTGCAAGGTTTGGATCATACTTTACGTACATGTACAACCAAAGTTTTATGTTCATATTTTTTGAAAGAATCAGAGAAAAGAACTAAAAAAATTACAAGTTTTAAATTATTTGATTGGTAGAGGCTATTATTTCAGTGGGTGTAGTTGTTTGGCAATGGCACTTTAATTTAAGTCGTAGTGATGTGTATTCCTGCTGTGCATAGTCTTGACAGAATAATTTGATAACTTTTTGACTGCTTGAAATAACCGCAGAAGCAGCGCAGCAACCTCTAGATTATTTGGAAAGTTTCCGTGCAACAATTAAAAGTAAAAGTCATTCTAATTCACGTGATTCAATTAATTGGCTTTTAAAAACTCAGTCAGTCAGTTTATTGACGAACCCTCTGCGACAAGGGAAATGCTGATGGCACCCCAATCCCCACTTCCAACAAATGATTGTTTATTCACTTTAGCCCGTCAATTTTACGTCGTCCCAGTTATGATCCCATCATCATTTCAAATCCAACGAAGCGGGCCCACTCAATGATCCTCACCTCCTTCGCCCGCCGCGCGCGGCTGGGAAGATCATTAAATTGTAAAAGACGACGGAAATCGGGGAATCCTTCACTTTTCCCTCATCCAAAGGAGCCGTCGGTTCGCGGTAATAAGCCCTCTGACCTTTTTTTTTATGATGTGTACTTAAAGGGATTTCTTTTTATTACTGTGTTCCGTCAATCCGTGCGGAACGCAAAGGGAAAGGGAACAGCATTGAAATTTTGAAATTAAACACAGTTTGGCGACCCCGCGATGTTTAAGTTTAGTTAGAAATGAGTGAATGAAAGGGAAAGCGGGTACGGTACGGAGGGTTTTTATGGTTTAATGGGAAGGATTAGAATTTACGAGGATCTAAAATCTAAAGACTGATTGGAATGAGTTTAGATGGAACAACTAATTTTGTAAAAAGCTAATGAAAGAATGGAATAGTGGGATTATTTAACATTCTGGAATTGTAATGTTCGTTATAAAGTTTGGAAACTGGATGAGTTAAATTCATTAAGTGCATGGAAATTTAGTGAGTCGTAAATTAAGCAGTCCACGCCTTTTTATGTCATTCTTGGCATGGGAAATACGTAGGGAAATCGCCAGATTAGTGCCGAGGGTATGTATTCGATGTCAATTTGCGAAATAATTTTCCTCCCGGTGAATGGCGAATGTTGAGAAAACTTTGCATATTTTCCTACTATTGTGTTATGAATAATACCTGTCTATTTATACACCAAAAGTTGAAGTTTTGTCTGGATATTTTTCTTATCAAATGACGTTCATGTTAATTTGATATTTAGACACGTCACGCGCGGACGTCTCGTGATTGTGTCGCAGTCGCGTATTTTATGTTATTCATTGGACATACAATAGTTCCGCTCCCATGCATGCATGTATTCAAATCCGTAAATCCCTTCAAATTAGTAGCCAAATCAAAAAGCATCGCATTTCACACACCACCGTACCGTCCCACGGCTCAGTTCCCAGTCAAATTAATGAGCAAACATGCTCAGGACAAATTTAACCAATTAAAGTTCCTGGATTTTCCCTTCAAAGTCGGAATCTGATTTCGCATTGTTATTCTATGGATAAACTTGATACTCTTCTACAAGCAAATTCTGTGTGCATCTACCTACCTACACTCATATACGCCCAGGTACAACTGAAAATGGAGACTAGACTAATCTCTGCCTGGAAGTGTTTTCTGTTTTGTCTACAAATGCGTATGGGCGGCGGCGAGTGGGCCCGCCCGTGTACAGTATCCCATAAGGATTTTGTGGAATCCAAACTTATTCTAACAGAATTTAATTGAATCTCAGAATTCGATGATGAATGCCCTGGATTTTAAATGAGGGAGTGGGACTGTTTGCATGACTTTGATGTTGATTAGGGAATCCCAATTCGGAGCTATCTATTCTTGCATGCCTTAATTGGCAAATTACAGCCTTGTACCTGGTGACGACTAAAAAAAACATGCTTCTAACGTCAACGTCAATATTTCCGTCGAAGTGATTTTAAATATTTAAATTTCCAAAGAAATACCTCATAGGGTTATCAAATCTCATCCTTCCTATATATTTTCCCACAATTTCCTGCCCCCGTCCATTTCCGTTATGGATCCCCCCTTAAAATATGAGATGTCATCTCAAAATGACTGGCCCCCATGTTATCGAGGATGGAAATCCGAAGTGGTCTAAATCAAAGGGAATAGATCTGGTCCAGACATGGATTACCTTCCCAGAACTTCCACTTATCGCACTTTAGCATCAGCTTAGTTACGACGTGACCTGACTTGTATACTGAACAGATCTTGGGGCGGGCGGGAATTTCAAATCTCTGCTCCTGTTCCTATGGATGTCCACCCTGAATGTACATACATTTCTGGGCAACCAGCATTGTACTACATAGCAACTATTGTACGTGTCACACGTACTTTATTGTCTGCTTTTCCAGACAGGGACGCGACGCGACATTACGTACATACGCACGTGTGGCGCGTGTATTATTACAGTCTGGAGCAGGAAACGACTTAATTAATACCTGACTCACAAAATGGCGTCAGGCCGGACCTGTATGTAGTATCCCTTCGCAACACGACCTAATTAATCCTCCCTTTCACTCATTTCCCCTGGAGGAGCTTAAACTTAGCAGGCAGGCATGCATGCATGGAAAAATGGTTGAATGGGGGGAAGAGCCGGGAGCTCAACTTTCCGTAAAGGAAAAGCACCTCTCATTTTATTATAACTAACGAAGGTAAAAGTTTGGGAAAGTTGAGCATAAAATGAATGAAATGAGTCATAAAGCTGAGTACGCTACGCTACGCGCGGCCTACGCTCGTACACGCGCGTAACAACGGCAATGCAGCTGCCGATATGACAATGTCGCCTAGGATGTGATACAGAGTGTACTGTACGCTATGCTAGAAAATCTCCTGGAAAGGTAGATTACCAAAAACTGGATGGCAAAATGGAAAAAAAACTTTCTCTCGGGCTTTTCCAACCGAAACAAATGGAATGAAAGTCTTGTCGTCGTTATAAAGGGATGGGGGAGTACAGGGCGAGGCCGGATACGTAACGTTACGTTCTGGCTTTCTCCATGCCATGCCTTTGACTTTGGAATGGGAAAGCACTATGCAGGGAGCATCATCCTATCAAAGGAGTTGATTGTATGAGTTTTTGAAATGGAAATAGAAACCTCGGAGACACTTTTGTGACTATTAGACCAAAGCACTGCTTACTGCCCCCAACCACACTACATATACCTACCCCCTCCCATTCCATTGCATTGGACACACTGGATTGGATTGGAGAGTGGAGTTGATTCATGTTTCACGAGAATAAACTTTCCCCGTTTTCAAACTCCTAATGGACAAATCTATTGCTTTTCAAAAAGTTTTCAGGGTAGGCCGTAATAGATTGTGGGGTGGAGGAGTATTTGACTGGTGGAGAATGGAAGGGAGGCAGACCTTGCGCGTACTTGATGTAACTATTTAGTTGAATTTAGTCGAGTCAATGGGGATCGGATGGATGGAGGGCTGGCGGAGGCTATCGACTCCCGTCCCGTTATTATGTGCTCCGTCGATTCCCTTGTCTTTCTCTTCCCCTTCAAAAGTTTTGAGATTAGAGATAGAATGGAGATGGCAAAGTTTTACAATTCCCACCAAGGCCACGTACGTACGTACGCCACAAGAAAATCTACTTGAGAAATCTGCGGGTTTGGTTAACCCCGATTTTTGAGGATATTTGAAACTTAATTTGGATTATGTCCTTTTTCCCGGAATTAATTTGTTTGGATGTCTACTGTAGGGGAATTCAAATAGTAGTCCGCCAAATTTCAAACTAAAATAAAGTGCATGCATGCATGCATGTTATGGGAACGAGGGAAATTAGAAATCCAAAATTTCATTCTTGACCAATCCTGTGGGAGCTCCAGTAGGAGACGACTATGGCGACTACGACAGAGATCGCATCGCCGAAGGCCAAAAATCCCTACCCAATCCCTAGTAAGTCACGTTGGAATGTTCCGTTGGTCACCGGACAGGTCGGTCACATTTGAAATTGGGAAACTAACAAGTTTTGAGGTTAGGGAATTCCTTGGGGCTGAACACGGGCGCTGCGCAGGGGAAAGCAAAACCTTAATAAAACTTCACATGAGTTCCACTTTATGATTCTCAAATGAAAGTACGTAGTTCGTTCAGGGAACTACGCGTACGGTTGTAATGCAATCCAATGTAAGTCATCCTTATCAATTTCACCTTCGGCAAGTCTGGAATTGGAATCGAAAGAAATCCGTAAATTGAGTCTGGAGAAAGTTTTTCTGGAGAAGAAAGTCCTTTCCCTCCAAGGACCCCCATCTCTCTGATCTGGAGGAATTGTCAAGTAATACACAAAATTATTAAAACTTACTTACAAAGCGCTCTGGCACGGGACGGCCATAAAATAAATTCGTTCATTCCGTGGATTGAGACTTACAGTACGGTACCTTTTGCATGTAACGTATGTATAGCATACGTGCTCCTCTGTCATGTCAAGCCATGTCATTGATCATAGATGTTTACTTAAAGCAGCACAGTTCCTCGTCGTATCCTGAGCGGATGGGTATTTGGAATGAAGAGCCAATCACTCACTTGAGATGAAGTAATCATAGTTTCGTCTCTTCAAAGTGAAAGGCTGCCAACCTGAACGAAGGAGAGGAACGAACGCGTGCAATACTTTTTCCTAAAGTAGCAAGCGAGCGTTTTTTTTCAAAGAACAACATGGAATGGACAACTTTCCAAGACGAAGGGTGTATCAACATTAAAAAAAATACCCTCTTAATAATACCAGATCTAGTACCATACACATATGTACATGGCTTTTCCGCACACTCTGTAGTAATATCCTTTCCCACAATGTTCGCTGCTGGGACAGTTTTCCATTTACTTTATAAACCAAATAGTGTGGCAGTGCATGGGAGACATGCCCAAGGCTCAAGTTACGAGGGTACACGTCATTAATCTTTGCCACTCCATCGACGCGTGAAGTTGAGGATAACACATGCATGAATCATAGGGAGTGAGAATAAGTATATGCATGGCACTGCGGCCCAAGTGTGCTGTGTGCAGTATGCAGTGAAAGCATGCTTTTACTTTTTTGAAAAAAAACGCCTTCCTGACTACAAATAGTACAATGCAAGAGAATCCTACAAGTTTTAAACTTACATTGGAGTTCCCAACGCTTTAAGTCACTCCTCATGTCGGAAGGAAATAAATTGATAACCTTTTCTTCTATATTTTTTAGGTTTTCCTCCATGCAACGTTTATTGAGTAGTAAATCCTAGGATGCGTAGGAGGGGCGGGGTACGTATAGTATAAAGAATAAATGTACATATGTACATATGCATCCATGCTCAGTTTGATATGAGGAAACGGGAAAAGAGTGGAAATGCAATGCACATCTTTCCTGATTGGAACTGGATGCGTGGAATGGTTAAGGCCCGACTCCGGCTACCTCTTTTGCATACCCACCCATTGCGTATTCCGGGATTTCAGTTTTCACTCATACGTTATGCATGAATTTGTGTGGAATGCTCGACCACGGAATCAGATTATTGAAATGACTTTCCTGGGGGCTATGAGGAAGCGTATGGCATTTCATGCATACATTTATAAGGATCAACGTACGTACAAATACGTGGCACCATCCGCCAAATCCCGGTGACTCCACTGCAATTTGAATTCCATCTCTAATGCGTAATTTTAGGGATGTGTAAACTCTAAGTTGGTATTTTTTTAGAGGGGAAATGACTGTTACAGTCGAACCTAAGAGTGGAATGATTTCTTTGTATTCATTTCTCGCTAGATCTTAAAGCAATGGAACTTTTACTACATGGCCATGGTGGTCTAAGTTTACATGGATTGAGAAATTGCACCTCAAAGCTGCCAAAATATGACAAATTGTAATGTTGATTGATGGGAATTTCAAATTTTAGTACATAGTTTAATGAAGAAATACCAAACTGGCACAAAAAAAAGCACTTCTTTCACATTTTAGATCCAAACGCAAAATATTTCGAACGTAATGTTCTTTGGTGAAAGTAGTTCATGAAATGAATCGATCATTGTTGCCATAGAAGCGAATTTAATTTCCCTCTTCAAAGAGACGGAGAGCCCTGAATTCTTTTCCATCCAGACTTGGATGTCTGGAAATGTCCTCTGCTACTGACTGGCTTTGAGTATGTTCTCACCACTCCAAGAGCCACTTCAATTTGAAACCTTTCTAATGGAAATGGTTTAGACTCTTTCTTGCCAATTTGATTATTACATTTCCTAATCGCTTCTCTGCCTACTACGACGCAGAATGTTTTAATAACCCAGAAAAACATGTTGTTTTTGTTTATTCTGTTGCGCTGAATTTCCTGGAACTTTCTTTTCAATATAATATTTCATCATAATATGTGTCTACCCAAAGTTTGGTGATGGGTTTATTATTTAGACAGTTCTTGGAAAACGGAAGTTTGGATGTCCAGATACATCAGTCCAATCAACCCAATAAGTACACAAAATTGCTCAATTTCCCAGCATTGGCATTGTTCAATGCTTAGCGTTAAGATCATTATTTTTGCTTTTCTGCTGATGTAATATATCCGCAAGTGGCATTTTTATCTTGTAATCGTATCTTTTTGTTCTATTTTTTTTTTGCGTTCCACGTGTTTCATTCTTCAACTTTCATTCATGCAAAACAGGTCCAACACATTAACCTAATGCAAAAATAAAAATAAATTGAATTGAATTGAGCTCGATTTTGGCAATGAGTAATGGTAAGTTCTACCAAAATCCTCTTTCTGCTTTCTCCGACTGCTAAAATAATCTCACAATACAATTTTGAGTTAGGTTCTTCTTAGGTTAGCCTACCAGCAGATTTCCTTACTTTCTCCGACTGACTGACGTATGTATCGTACCCCAAGGAAAAAGTTTAAAGTTGACTTATAATCCCACTTCTTCCTTCCCTTTGGTTTATCGTGCCTCGAATGGCAGGCATACACTATGGAATGAAACCTTCGAGTTTCCAGCATTGGGTTCTTAACAAACTAAGTCTATCTCCTCGTACAGCAATTCCATTGTGTAACGAACCGTTTGGTTCAAGAAGACTAATCTTAAGCGGAATTACAGCTGTTAAAGTAGCTTTCGCATAGCCCGTACGTACGTACGTGCTCCGCTACAAAAAGCATCCACCCGCCAAAGTCCAAATGGTTTCTTCGGAGAAAGACTTAGCGGACGTTTCTTTTAGAAAATCAACGTGAGAGATTGTGGGACTGTGCTGCTTTTCGTTTTCCTTCACCTTACTCCTCCTTCTTCGGTTCAATGATTCCTTTTTTGTGCACTAAACCTTTTTTCCTCCCGGAGCCTTCCGCTTGTGGACCGGTGAAAGTTGACGAGAGGCTTTTCAGGGGGCACAAAGCTTCCCAGCTTATTATTTCCCTTCATCCTTTTCCCTTCGTTTCCCATCGATGGAATCCCTTGGAGGTAAGGGTGCATCATGTGCGTGGTTAAAATGAAAGACTATTACCGATAATCGTACACTTTCTTAATGGGAATTGCTTCCATTATGCCAAGACACAGGCCACGTCGTTTTGTGCTCGTGTTATGTTGTATGTTAAGGTCTACTTCTCAAAGGAATTGAAAAAATTTGGGCAGTAAATTTAGTTTTTTTTCGTGGCTTGTCGCCAGATGCGTTTTTATAATGTGGTTTTCTTTTTTTTTGACAATAAAAATGTAGTGCAGCGCCGCGGAAGTCGTGCCAAGGCATAAAATTAGAAATTAAATGTAAATTTATTGTGGGAGGAGGAGAAAGCTGGTGAACATTGGTCGTCTGGGTTTAGTTCCTAATGTGTTTCTCCTCTTCAGGAGTTAAATGAGAGCTGCTTCGCGTGGTGTGGTAGGCTTATTCCTCAAATTTTGTATCTCTCACGTTTGCCAGATCTTCAAGTTTCGACGACGGTCGTATTCTTTGCTTTCCCCTTTCAGCTCAGCAGGGAGTGGGGTGTGAAGGATTCATTCTGATCCCATTTCGCTACTCTGCAAATAATCACGGACCATGGAGCGGAAGAAAGTGCAGGCGGATTTCATTCCATTGGTTTACATTGCATGACAAAACGGAATTTAAAATAGGATGTAGTTTTTGTGTTCCTTTTCTTACAAAAATTTTGGATTCTGCTTCTTTTTGGTGTACAGTACTGTTAGTACTTCTTATGCCAGCCCATGCCCCTTACGTTTGATTCATTGTGACTTTCACCGTACGGACGTACAATGTCGAACTCTCTTCAAAATTCCTAGTGTGCCTGCTCCAATTTGATTTATACAAAATGTACCTACAATCCACCGGAAGGGGATTTACAAAAAGAAAATTTTAAATCTGAAATCTTCCAGCAAACCAGACTAAAATCCCTTGGGAATTGTACGAGTATTTTCATGTATGTGTTTTTCTATAGCAATTCGAGCAGGATGGCTCAGTGCTTTCTCCGACATATGTTTTCACAATTCGCTGTCCCATTTTATTTTGTTAGAAGAAAGCTTCCGCTGTGCTGCATTTTTACGTACGTACGTTCGTCCAAGTCGGCGGACGGCTGCGTGGGCTCTGAATGCTGTATTGTATATATGGAGTACGACGGGGAGCAGCGGTTGAAAAAAAAGATGAAAAACCTGCAATAAGTCGGGTGCTGCCAAAGCAATAAATAATGGTGGAAAGGAGAAAAGAATTACGATGACAGGTTTGAATAAGGAAATAATACATTAGATGAGAATTTTTGAAGAGATGAGGATTTATGGGGATGACGGGGCCTACCAGATCCTTCCCTTCTGGGAAGGATAATTTGATTGCATTTAACTCAATTCAAACTCCAAATGTATGTGATCACCGAGGAATTCCAAGATGAAGAGCATCTGCTTATCCTTGACACGGTTATTTGAATCCAACTTCTTATGTATGTACATATCCGGAAAAAAAACTTCCAGAGCGGGAAAAGGATTTATGCCAATTTAAATTTGTTAATTTAACACATGGAAATGCAATAAATTCATATGGTAATATATTCAGTGGTATATTCTATTTCCAACTGTAATAAATAATGCACTGTGTCTAAGATGTTGGAAAATCGTCAATTTTGAAAAATGTCAGACATATTCAAAATTACACCCACAAGGGAGCTTCCTGACCTGTCACCCACTAGGGGAAATCCACTCAAATATTCGTCCCTGCCATAAAAATGTCTCATCTCTCAATACCCCGGATAGACATTTGACAGGAAGGTGACGGCGGAAGAGGACGTGGACAGGAGGAGGAAAACTTGGCACGAAAGACTTTCGCGCGCCCGGCTCATTGTAATTTGAATGGTTTGAAAGACGGGGACATGTCCACATCCTTCGATTCAGGTCCAAAAGTGGAGCCCGCCAAGAGTTCATGTCATGTCGACGTTTCATCCGTCGTGTGTGTCTTGCTTGCGTATTCTTGACGGGGAAAAGCCTCCAGAACTCCATAATAATTCCACTCCCTTCGAGAATTCAGGTCCACTTCCATCCCATGTTCTGGTCCAGACATTTTGTGACAAGGACATTTTCTCTGCAGCTGAATCTCTTCGAAATCGGATAAAAGTTTTTCTTTTTTTCCTGCGTTCGGGAAAAAAATTCTTTTTTTCTTTCACACTTCCTTCCTTATTCTGCAGCGGTCTCATTTATATTGACCAAAGTTGCTTGCTTTTATATTTTCCGATTGTGTTGGATTGTATAGACCATAATTTTGCTTGGTTTTTGGATTGGCTCCTTCAATTTGTCGCTTGGCACCAACTTTAAATATGATCTTGAATTCCCACCAGGTAGCGCTCACTCCTCAGGAAATGGACCGGATCAGACGCGACTCGCAACTGTTGAAGAATTGTAATGCTGGAAAGGTGCAATTTCAATAGAAAGGACAGCAAATACAGTTTTTTGTAGCCAAGATGCACTTTCGTCTCCAAAGTTCCCCCCCCCCCACCCCTGACACGACGACGACGACGGGGACAGACGACTTTGAATGAATGCAAGAAAATGGAAGATCTCTTCCCTAGGCAAAAGCCCTGTAGTCATAAAATGAAAGAGATGAGAATGAACCTGCTGACGAGAAGATTTCTGTTTCCGGATCTGGGGGTACTTTTGCCAACCAACTTTGTGTGTGTGTGTGTGTCTCAAGAAAAGACCTCTCAGGGGAGAAAACTCCTTCAAGACAAGTCAAATCGCGACGACTCGACTTGATGTTCCTAGCACTAGCATTGCATTTGAATTCAATTCTATCTTCAAATATAACCGTAGTCGGTAGTCCGAGAATTCGTCGTCGTCGTCATGTCTATTTATGAATACCTAGATATAATGTAGTTAATGTCATTTTTATCCTTTTCCCTGTAAAATAATTTATCTGCATGCATAATTCTTACTTTCACCATTAGCTTTGGAGAATCTATCATCCTGTTTCAAGACACTCCATTGTATTGGAATCGAAAAACAATGTATGTACCAAAAGTGAGAAAATCCAACGTCATTTCCACAATGGGCAGGATGTGGGCTTTCGTCAATTTGCTTTTGCTATGTCATTCCCATGCAGGGCTGTGTTCAACTTTTGAATCCTCCCTCCTCTATGCACGTGTACATAGTGCAGAATTAAGGATGTGAATATGAGGGAAACGCTTCCTAATTTGAGTTGTGTAGTTTAGCACGTAGTTATTTTGCCACGTTGCGTACGTTGCAGTGTAGGAAAAGGGGAAACGGAAGCAGTGCAGGCCTAGGCCTAAGCGCGGCCGGGCGCGGCGTAGGGGATGAGAAATGTTGAAAACTTTTACATCAGGCCAGGTCAAACTTCGGGACAGTTGCTGGGTTGGATTGCGTGTAGCGTAGCGTGTATGTTGGGTGAAATAGTTTTTCACGCGCGTAGTCGCGCTTAGTGCATGAAGGAAATGAAGTCTTCCTCCTGTGGTGAAAGTTTATCTTTGGGTGCGTGCCTCATTTTGGAGAAAGTTGAGCTGGGGATGAGGGAAGGAGGGAGTTGTGGGGGAATAATTGTTTCCAGTCATGTTGTCTACTTGGAAATGATTCATGTGATGGGCAGGTTTCCAAGAGTCAAAATATGGGTGGGTCCGTGGGAGGGATATTATGCGGGTGTGGAGTGGTGGATATACATTATAGGCTTGATTGGTTTCCGTTGGGTGCTTTCCTATGTACATTTTACAAGAATCACCTTGGCTATTTTACGATGCAGGAATTAAAAAATATGTGAAATATGCACAAATATACTAATTTCAAACACCTGAGGTAATCCAAGTTTGTAAACCCCTAATTTCTGATAATTTTCTTACTAAAAACGCACCGAATCTGGATCTAGACATGTGTGTAATGTATTACATACGTATTACGTAATTTGGAATAATATGTATACTACGGCTAAAAGCTCAACAAGAGTAAGTATTTTCCCTTTGAAAAATAAGATGAAAAGGATGGACTAAAATTACAAAGGATGAATTTGTGGAGGAGTGACGACTGCTTTCCCTTCGTTTCCGATTTCAGTCGACGCGACGTCCTCAAACACCCCCATCCCTCACGCGACGCCGTCCGGAATGAATATCTTTCACACAATATTATTTTTCCATGCACGACTTGTTATATAAGCTTTCCCTTGACGCGTGTGTCCTGGTTGTTAGACTTTCTTTTCAGCGACCTCCATTCATATCTCATTTTTTCACTTCATCCTTGAAGAAGGTGTCGATTGACGAGCGAGCGACGGAGAGATGCACATCTGGAAATTCAAAAAGGCTCGCATCCGCATCAGAAGGATTTCAACTCTTGTAATGCAATGGAAAGGGAGTGGAAGGTGTAGGTATGTGTATGGCTTGCACGTACATACATGTAAAGCCCAAGAAAAACTACTCTTGTGTGAACGGGGAGATAAAATGAGATAGTAGGGGATTGTGGAGGCGGGGGAATTGAAATATTCAATATGGTGGAATCGGGAATTGGTGGCTGACATGGGTATGGATGGCATCCATGACATGTACATCCACGCACACATCGGTTTTGAAGATTCTCCACGTTTATGAGTAATCAAAGGACTTTTTTATAGCTGCATTTGATATAAACTTTGAATTTACGATGCAAACTTGTGGCACTACCCTAAAATTTCTGCAAAATCAGAAATCTTGGTATCCCGCCAAGCCAACATATTGCATCTTCTCCATTTCCTTCAGCATTATTCTTAATTTTTAAGTGCCGTACTAAGTTAAACATTAGCTGCAAAAGCCAACCATTAATAAATAGATAGTGAATTCTAAAGATCTGCATGCATACAAAGATTCAATCTTGCAGATTATCTCCAGTCTGTTCTTTATGGAGATCTGCAAGCAAACAGCAGCCGTCATTCAAGTCCACCGCATTACCCGGACGAAGAAAACTTTCTGATTTTCGCCTCCTTCCAAACTGCCGCATCTTCTCTTCTCGGTCGTGGTCTTTAATGGCTTAAAACAGATTGCATGTACTTTAGTTTTGTGCTTGGTACTTGTTTGCAGGCGGTAGGCGCGCGAGGTATTTTCCCGCCAAGGATTCAACTTCCAAGATGACAAGTTCTGAATAGCCCCGTTCCATGCTTGACGACGTGGAGCAAAATACTATACTTACAGTAACGCCTGGATCCCTAACACCTTCGATCCTTGAGTGGATTGGGTTGGAACGAGGAATGGAACGGCGGTTTTCAAAATATTTATACTTCTGACGAATCAGCAAATCCCTTGTGGATGCTTCGGCAAATAGCGGGACAGGATAGGGATCCAAAGTTTTCCGCGTTTTCATATGTACGGGAGTCAAATGCCAACCCGTTGTGTAGAAACCAGCGAGATCTTCGCCAGAAATCCCTATCGATATTTTCCATAAGGAAATTGAAAGGCCTCGTCCTCATTGACGACGCGAAGTACCCAATTTACCGGAAGGATACCCGCCAAGTTTTTCATCCAAATCCCTGAATTGTTCTACTTATGCAAAAGACGGCAGGGGGGAGCACTTTCCTCTCCCCACCCCCCGTTGACGTCGGGGCCGGGAATTTGCGAATTTGAATTCCAAGTGGCGTCCAATCAGAAGTTCCATTGTTCTCCTCTGTCACATTTGAACCTAAAACATGCGGATTCCGTTTTTCTCCTTTTTTTGGTAAATGCGTTATATGCTGTGCGTAAATTGTGTGAATTAAGGCAAATGCGCAAGGATATGTACTATATAGTTTGCGGTAAATTTGAAAAACACCCAAACAGTACGTAAACGTAATATACAGCATGTATATTTGTGTAGTAGTAATAGTTTTGCTTTTCGATTAAATCCATGTATGTATACGCACGCACGTACGTACATATACATTCCCTGTAAATCATTGATTTCCTTTTGAGGATAATAAATGCAAACGGTTTTCCTCGGATTTCCACTTTCCTCCCGGTTCCTTTTCAATTGAATGGATTTGGGGAAGTTGGAAAATCCCTCTGAAGATTACAGCTGGAAACATCCCACCTTCTTGTGTAGATTTAATGTCAACATTGGCCCTCCATTCTCACCCGCGCGCGACAATTCCCTTTGCGAAAGACGCGATCCACTTCGCGCGCCTCGCAAAAGAATATTTTTCGTTTTCCAATCACGAGTTCAGTGGAGCGGATGGTTGTACGTACATAGCCCGTATGCCAACGCATCGCCAACACGAGGCGATTGAATACCTTCTGGAATTACCATCTAGATGATAGGGCGAAGTAATAGAGAAAAAAAATAGATTGAAGGAAACTCCCGGAAAAGGAGACGGCGGGGAAGTATGTAGTACAAAGACTTGACTGGTATTGCATGGCATGGCATGGTATGGAATTGAAGGGAGTCCCTTTTCTTCCCTCAAGTCCCAAAGATAAGAAAGGAGGAAGGGACGCGGGAAGAAAGAAAGTTTTGAGATGTGTCGAAGACACGCCATGGATCCGTTACCAGAAAAAGAAAAAGTTTTCCTTCAAGCATCCAGATCCGATCCGATGATGAACTCAAACGAAGGAAAAACTTGTCCAAGACGTACGATGGGTGAGTAAATACGGAGGGGGGAGAACTACTCCCGGCCAATGGATTTCAATTCTGGATTAGGATCGGAATCTAAGGACCCTGGTCATAAAGGCGGGACGTGTGCTTGATTTTGATAAGGGATTCCATTCACAAATGTACATAGCACACATCCGGCGGCTGGGCTCATTAGGGCTCTCTTTTTGAAATTTGGCGGGGCTGGACGGAAAATCCATTGTACGCCGCGCCCTCCTTATGGGTCAAGAAAGTCAGGCTTGATTTCATCATTCAATTTTTTCGGGGAAGGAGATCTCACGCCGTGCTGTAACCTTTTATTACACTGAAAATCTAATTACTGGTATGTGTACAGTACAGTGTTACAATGTTTCTTTGATTTTTGATTGCGCTTCTGTATTCGGTTGAACCATGTACATATTTATTCCGTAGAAATTGTGTTTAGCATTTACCGCATGCATGGAACAAAACCACATTAATGTGGTGGATCTCAACTTTCAATTAAGAATTTCCTCGAAACTTGACTTCAACAAGGCTTTTAAACAATTTTGAAAATGAAAGCAAGGAAAGTGATTTGCCCAATTAGTCTTTTATCTTGTCATGCCACTTGCACTTTGAAAGGAAAGTTAGGAACGCCGACGGTGAAAGTGTACATAGTTTAGTTAAAGTCATTATAAGTGACTCTTACCTAGAATTATAGTTCAAAATAATTTCCGACAACAAAGATGGATTAAAACAAGACTTGTTTCTTTGATAAGCATAACAAGTTGGATTTCCGGAGTACATATATTTTCTTAGCTTCCTTGCTCCTCAAATCATTTTAATTAAATTAGGAAAGAGATTTGAGGACATCCTCTCAAAAGAAGCAAATTTTCTTGGAAAAACCTTTTAGTCTTGTGTACCATTAGTAATTAATTTGAAGGGACAAAATCCTTTCAAATTAGTTGAAACAGCAACATCACTTCGAACGGACTCCGTCGGTATTTAATTGCTTCATTATTTTTGCAGGAGCTAGTGAAAAACTCGCACTCCCAAAATGAACAAATCTCGGATTTCTCACAATTAACCATGAAATTCGAAGCGTTGTTCCACCCCTTACACACATACAAACCGTACCATACCACATCCACCCAAAACAGAGTCGTCGCCGTCGTCGTCGTCGTAGTGAAAAAAAAAGAAACTTGTCATCTCCTTTATCTCCTCCCCAGCCCCATGACACATCCTCCTGCCGTTTTCCCCCCGAGAAATCCGAAGACCTAGTGGTAATGATGACAGGTAATCATGGCACTCCATTATATCATAAACTAGAAGAAAATGAAACAAGTGTAACAAATTGGGACGCCAGAAATACTCAACCATTTCTTTTTGTCGACGCTGAAAGGGGAAGAAGCCACCTTGCAATTACGGCCATCATCATCATCACTCGCGCGCGCGCGCGGCGTGGTCGCCTACAGGATAATTCCATCCATGCTTACGCTTTACGCTGACTTTCTCCACTTTCTCCCCAAGGCATTTCCTTCCATGCTTAGCTCATCACTTTACTTTCCTTCATTATCATTTTCTTCTTTAGAAAATAAAGACGAGGATTTTCCTCCCCACCCAGTACAGTATGTAATGCTGGTGGCTTACCGTTCGTATGATACCGTTGCCATGTTGCGCTCGCGCTCGCGGTGCAGCCGCCACGCTTCAAATAAAATGAGACTCCCGCCACCCGCCACGCCACGGACCCGCTTGGCCGCGTTTTCTGTGGTTAGGATCTCGTGCCGCTGCCAGACGAACGAGCGCGGTTGCCTTCAAATTAGTCTAAGAATCCTAATCATTATTCAATGCCGAAGTAGAAACCCCAAGAACAAAATGGCTAATCGAACCATGGAATATACAGTGGAGCCGGCTTCTCAATTTTGCGCTTCGCCGGTTGGGCCGGGGCATTCTCCCATGCTCAAATTACCGTGGGATTAGGGATTACATGCAATTGGGTAGAGGGTATTTGAATTTTCACTCTAGTTAGAAGTATCGTATTTAATACACAATCATACTACATATGTACAAGAAATACAGCAAGGAATTCGCATATCTATTTTGACCGCCTTCATGGAAATTTGTAGGTTCATTGGGTTTAAGTTTGGCTGGATTAAATCCCATAATTGAATACACAGGATGTAGTGACTATTCGGACACCCTGTACAATCTGATGAAGCACGTCCCACAATCCGTTGTAGCCAAATGTTGAAATCCCGCATGCAAAGTACACGTCCTATTAGTTTCTTCAATTGAGGAGGAAGGAACCACACTTCACTCTCCTTGAGGAAAATGGGACATTTCTCAAATCTTGTAATTCCTCACCAGGCGGTAGTAGGAAGAGCCGTAGCCTGCCTTCCAAGTGTGACAAGAAAGGAATAAATTATGTGCTCTGGAAATCACCTCATATAAGCCTCGTCAGATACAAACACCCGCCATGGCGTGTTAGAAACCCGCCACATCCACTGCCACTCTTTCCTTCCCCCATTTGCATTTAAGGAAGGCAATTCGGAAGGTTTTAGCTCCTACATAGGCGCCATTTGATTGACAGGTTCGGGTGAAAGGCGCAGGTGATGGTGAAGCCTCCTTCCGCTTGGCCTACCAATCCAATCCAATTGTGTGTCTTGGCCCGGAAATGGGCTCCCCACGTCCAAACCCTACATTTTAGAAAGGGGTGGAGGAAAGCACATGCAACAGGGAAAACTATACTGTAGAAAAATAATGTTATGGCGTAGGCAAGGCAGGATTTACCTTGTGTTTTTTTCTGTATTTGACGTCGATATTGCATGGTAATTAGATTATTAGTACTTGTACTACAATGTATAAAGGATAGAATAGAAAATTGAAATAAAATAAATGTGAATATTTATACACATATGAATGATACGGAATTTTGTACAGCTGACAGGAATTCAGATCATGTACTGTGTACTTGTATGTATGTATGTATGGGCACAGAGCGTAAGTTTGAGATATGGCCAACTTTCTCCACTGACAATAGAAAAGGATGGCCTCCCCAGATAAGAATCGCAACTGACATGGAAAACTCTTCTATATTATAATTTCTATTTGCCCCCAGCAAACAGTCGACTTGACTCAGTAAATAAGAAAAAAACTTACGAAGGAAAATTGAATTCCAGCATTATTGGCCATGGACGGCTCGGCTCGGCTCTTCTTCGCCAAGCAAACCAATCCGCATTTGACAATAAAGGAATGTGGGGATGGATATGGAATTGTCCGCGCAGGAAGTTTGCAAAGACAGGAAAAAAGTGTTGTGAGGAATTATAGCGACCAAAACCGATCAAATTGAAATATTTTCTTGATGCTTCAAAAAACAATTCGCTGCGCTTAAATTGCCCATTTCAGCATTAAATTGGATTTACCAACACTTAAAATCAAATATATAAATACCGTCACCAAAATTTCAGGTCTCTTTGTTTTCCCGCCTCGTCGCGGACGACGTCGCAGACTTCCCCATACATCCTCCTTCCATTTCCCATAGTGCAATAAATTCAAAACTTGACAACTTTGAGCCTCAGCGCTAAGCACCTGCTTATCTGAAATTGGCGCATTTATTCAAACCCCAGAATTGCATTGGTAGGAAATCCTGCCTCCTTACAAACACAAATGCGCCGTAATTTATTTGCATTTATGTACACACAGTATCATGCAGCGTGTGGTGAATGTCATGCCGCCGTTTGCGTTTTGAAATCTCAGCAGTCGCTTTGCTGCTGCTCCCGCCCCGCCATGCTATTTCTTGGAATGTGAATCCATATTACTTTGCATTGGACAACACGCATACGTATATGTATTTATGTATGTATGTATTACTTATGGCATGGCAAGGGATTTTGAGGCGGTCAGGCTGCCTACAGGGTGAAAGTACTATTGAGTAAAATTTTGTCCATTGCTTTTGCTTTGCCCTGCGTTGGGAAAGGGCCCTTTCCCGCCCGGTTATTGTGAAGTACCCGTCACTTGCACCACGGAGAAAGTATGATGGATGACTTGCTGGGGGGGAAGGAAGGCATGGGCTGATGGCATGGGGAAAATGCATTGCAATGTCAGCTAGTCAGTTCTCGTCCATCTTGTGGACTTTACAGCTTCGGAAATGAGAATCTTTATTGAAAAACGGAGTACTTATTGCTTTTTTAGAGGACGGGCTAGCCTCGTAAGGGGATTTCATGGCCTTCTCTCTTCCCCGCCGCTCGTCGTCAAATACTTCCCAACAAAATAAAAATAATAAATTGAACGAGGAGATGGACGGGACGGGACGGGACGGGGCGGGGACGGGACAGGGAGCGGAACAAATAATCTTCCCCGATGGCCGTCATTTCATTAGAAACCATCAAAATAACGATAGCCAACAGATGATGGCTTAATTGATTTGAGTATTTATGTATTTCGAGCCACTAATGGCCCCGTGGATTTGATTACTGGGGGGAAGGGGTGAGGAATAAAATTCGGTCGTTTTGGTTTATGATGAATTTAACGCTGGTACTTAAATACCGATTAATGGCTCGTGGTGGACGCCCAGTTAGGGAAGCTTTGGTTTACTTAAATTCAAGTTAAGATTCCGTTTCCCTTTGTTTTGACGCCAAATTTAACTATCAAGATGCTGTAGTGTATGTATATAGTGTGTGTTGTGTACCACGTTATTGTTGTGACCATGTCAGGTCAATCGGGTCACATTCTCTATGTTGATAATTGGCACATCCCACTTGTGTGTGTGTTTTTGTCTAGAATTTCACCTTAAAAACCATGAAAATTCAAAACTGTAGCCTGAAAATTCCATTAATTTCAAACCACATTATCAATTGTATCATCAAGCTTTTCAAAATTTGAACCATTCAGCCACAAAATGATTAAATGTAGATTATATCACATATAAAACTCATAAATATCTACTTTGATTCCTCAACTTTGAACACTTGAAAATAAACCCTCACCTAAAAAAAATCTCCTCGGAGAGTTCAAACAATCAAACTTAAAACCCTAGTAGTTCACCCACTCTCCTATCATGCAATTATATATTTCCCAAGTTGAAATCGCGCGTACCGTACCTTACAGTTTTCCTTATAAGTAAGCATGTGCCTGACGTCGGAGGCGGACAAGCTTTGAGATTAATCAATGCCCCATGGTCCGGGAGCGGGTAGAGGAGTTCGGGTAAGGGGTGTTTCCATGGGGACGAGATGCGGATCTCCTGCTCCGAGAGTTTCGCTCACCGAATTTCCCTGCTAAGACCTAAAGACGACCACCCCAACCGAATCCCCCCCCCCTCTTCTTTATATATAGGAAGAATATAGATTTATCTATAGCTGCCCTTATGCTGTACTATGTAGTATATGTACTGCACGTAACAACAGCAAGTGTGATGTGCTGTACTGCACTGCACTGGGCTGTGATTGTGACCCCTATTTCTCGGCCGTCCGTGCATCTTTCCTGGACGTCACGTCATGCAAAAGTGTACGTAACGTACGTTACGTACTCCAAGTTCAAAATGGCAATCAAGGGAATAAATGTACGTTACGTACGTACGTATTTCGGGTACGACTTCTCATTTACATGCAAGCCGCGCGAGTTCTCTCCCTCTTTTGATTCGCCTCGCGAACGTTACGTTACGTTAACGTACAACATCCATTCTATTTCCTGCTCAGATTTTGGAGATGGACGACGTGGACCTGCCAACGGTGACAGTTGGACGGACGGAACCCGGATACGACGGATGGACCCGCCGATTTCAGACCAAATAAATGAATTACATTCCATTTTGGACGAGGACACACACAAGCAAGTCGGAGAATACGTACGTACAGTACGTGCGACGGCTACGGCGCGGAGGTGAACGAGGGACAGCCCCTAACGACAACGAGAAGAAGTGTATCATTTGCAAAGGGTCTGATCGAATTTCTACGTAATGTACGTAAATGTACATAGGTACGACGTATTTGCATAGTGTATTGTACGGAGGTAGGTGGTACATGTATTTTTATTGAGAGATGATATTTCGTACGTTCGTTTAAGCGAGTATTAAAGGACATGCTTTGTGATGTGAAATTTTTGGTCCGGACGTACTCCATGATTGGACTCCGCGACTTTGTATGACTTCCAATGGGTTGTACGTAGGATTTCATAAAATTTAATTTCCAAGCCTGCCCTGAAAAATCTCATAAACTGACTGATATGAAGACAAAACTAAATTAAAAACTAAAAAAAGAATTTAATAAGCTGATGCCCGGCACGCTTTCTCCGTGCACGTCGTACGTCCGTGTCTACTTTCTCCGCCGAATAGCACGGAAAATGCCATTTGTTTGCTTTCCTCCTCAGAGCAGAGGAGGAACAAAGGCTCGCGTATAATTAAAATTCATTTTTCCAAGAAGAATCAAAACTGTAATTAAGTTGACTCGTCAAACAAAGGAAGGGAGGAGGAATTTGAGATGGAGGACATGGGTATATAGTCAAGATCCTTGTGTCGGACTTACAATCCTTTTATACTTAATGGAAGCACGTGCCGTGCCGCTCTCCCGTACGTACCCGTCTCATCCCTTCATTTCATTTCATGGGATTGCATTGCATTGTTTTAAGATTGAAAAACGTGGAACGGGGAATCTTAGCAAAGCAAATACTTCCAAGGAAACCACCCTTACATTACATGGGGAGGAGGAGCTAACCATTTTGCTCAGAAGAAAGCAATCATCCTTCAGGATGGGAAATTTAATCAAAAAGTACTTGGGGAAACAGAATATTATTTTCTTATTTGTTTTCATAATATTCTACAAGCTCTCATTACATTGAAAGGTTCAAAAACAACAGCGCTATGCTTCTGTGTTGGATTGATTCAACTAGAAGAATTTATCTTGCTTTGTTTTACTTTGTGTATGACATTCAGCATCTGTGAGAAAACTTTCCTAGATTGTGATGCTTATTCTTGCCAAAAACTACATTTTGATACAAATCAATGCATTGGAGGAATTGAGACGGATTATTGCATACATGAACCGAAGTGTGAGAATCCGATCCCAACAATTGCAATTGTGGCGGTTTATGAGGCTCAGGCGGGTGGGACGTTGGCGTTGGTAAGGAGTAACATTGCTGAAAGAATTGGAGTGAGTTTGAACAATTCACATTCAAATGTGAGCTGTTAATGTATGCGAAATTTAATTTGACTAATTAATAAATTGGAAGACTGGATTTCAAGAATAAAAAAACACGATTTTTAATTCGCATACTTAAATATCTTACCAACGAATTTGTCAAGGATCAAATCTGTAACAAGCTTTCAAACTAGCATGTCACTACAAATTTTCCATAAATCTCCAGGGCGGCGATTTTATTTATGACTTCCAACAAACAAGTCATACCTCTCGTTGAGGTTTCCAAACTTTTCAGAATCCCATTCAATTTCAAAGTTTCTCTAGCCGACTTTACACACTTCAACAACAATTTTTATAAATCTCTACACTCTCTTTGCTTAAATTTACCCAGTAGTGATCTGATTTGGCTAGGTTCATCTTCATCCTAGTCCACATTATGAAAATGGCTCCATTCAAACTGACGTTGGTATTTGTGTTCCTTGGAATCTCTCCTGTCTCTGGGCGTGCATGGTACGTAAATGTTTTAAGTTCGTTGAACCCATTCCGCATTGCGAATTAATATCCAATTTACAATAAAGCTTCTCACGGATCGGATCATGCTTGACCTGAACCCGAACCCTATCCGACATATCTTAATCCGAACCAGACGCAAATTCTACTCTTGATTTTATTGTAACAGCCAAAACACGCCATACAAATAAATGCATTCTATATTTTTAATTTGATTGATGTTAGGTTATTCCTTGCCGAACGAACTGTCGCGTTACCTACATCCTACATGCATGCACACTAAGTTATTTAAATTTAGACACCGTCGAAACCGTAACAGAGCAAATTCCCATTGGAGCCATCGTGTCCAAGAGTTGGGACAATGTCGAACACTGCATGTGATGGTGACGACTTCAAATGAGAATTAGACGTTTGGTAAGAAAAATCCGTGAGATTGAGTATAAATGCACGGTTTCACTGATGCCCTGGATGAATTAAGGGGAGTCATTCCTTATACACATTCATAGCACTGGAAATAACGTGTTGCTCGTTGTTCTACACGCACAGGTGAGTTTTGAGTTTTCTTTCGATTCAATTTTCCACCACGTTTCCAGGAGATGGTCTTTATACCATTGCGATTGCCGTGGCAAAGAGTCAAAAACAATAACTCGGCGGAAAAATTGTGAAGACGAAGACGAGACAAAAGAAACGGAAACGAAATGAAATTCCTTCCGTTCGAAGAGATTGGGATCTCTGACGTTACATTGCGTTCAGTTACGGTACTTGTACCAGGGACGGATATTCTTCACTCCCCTTCAATTATATACATTTCATCCGCCCCTGTTTTTGTTTATTTTGCAGAAGATGCTGGGAAAACAAGGAAGAATTCCGCCCGGGAGGTTTTCATCTTCGGGACTTGCCGAAGGGTGAGGGAAAAGGAAGCCAATTCCCTGGAAGAAAATAATAGAAAACAATGTAGTGCATTAAGGCTTGGGAAGGAAAACACATTCTTTGAAAGAATCATAATGTAAAAACTTATCGTTGTGCAAGTAAAGTTTCGCCCATCACTAGTCTAGGAAAAAGAATCAACGGAGCGACCTTTGGAATGTAGCCAAGAGTAAAACTAATACTGATTCCTGTGCTGTTGCTGCTCCTTGGTATTCGATCCGAAATGAAATACTTCCTACCCGCCCAAGGAATTTAATTATTTGTTTCCTCCCGCTCGATTTAAGTTCGTACGTACGTACACATTACATTTGGAGCAAGGAATTTAAATTTTCCCACTATTTCCTCATTGGTCAGACTGGCTTGGCTCTCTCCAACTTCTAAGCTCATATTTACGTGCAAATTTCAACATCAGGAAATGCTTCGCACTCAAAATGTAAAGAATAAAATTGCATTAGAAATTGTGCGTTGCCCAATAGCAAACCACGAGTAAATACAAACTCCATCTCCAGTCGTGGAAGAATCCATTTGAATATATGCATGTAAATAGGGGAAAGTGAGGCAGCCTCGGCAGACAGCGTGGCTGCAGGGAGGCTGTGAAGCGAGGGAGATTTGAAAACGGCCACGGCCTGCGCTCCTACAGACAGATAATCGAGAGGACCAAAAGAAAGTGGAGTTTTCTTGGGAATGGATCTCCTGGATGGAGGAAAACCCTCATCTCTCTTAACGATGAACGACCAAGGAGCGGAAGAGTTGAATTGAATTTTATCCGTCGTCGTCGACAACGGCCTGCCCTAGCCACACTTCCCCCATTCACACACAGTACGAAGTGGATCCTCCAAAGAGTGTAGTAATTTGAATTTCAAAGCTAAATGAAAACGCGGGAGATTTTAAAGAGCGAAGAATCCCTTTCCCCTTGTCGCCGCTCTGGATTTTGAGCTGACCATTATTTGTCGTAGCCCGAGTCCCTCGAAATTCTGAATAAGAAGGATTTTCGCGGCTACCTACCTATTTTTAGAAATGGATTACTAAAATCACCCTTTGGAAATTTAAATTCTCGTTAAGTTTCCCGCCAAGCCACTTGAACGCGCGACATCTGTGAGTTATGAGGCGGGTTTGTCCCCTCCATTTAATTTGATTCCAGAGACCGACCATCTTAAACGACACGTCCGTCCGCTCAGGCTGCCTGCCTCTCAGAATTTTTTCCATTAAGAAAAATCAAAATGTTCCTTACTTAAGATGCTGAGTCGGGGGGAATTTTTCACTTTGAACGAGTCAATAGTCAGCATCCTTTCCGCCAGGGAAGGCACTCAAGGCGTACCGTAAAGCAAGTGCTTCATAAGAACATAATTTGGCTCTCAGTCAGTGAGGAATTGATCGAGTGAAACGAGAAAGCACCCCCGCCGCTTTCTCTCGCTAAATTAGATTCCGACGTACGTTACGTACGTTACTTAGCGTAGCCGCCTAAATCGCGTTAATAACCCTGTCGAACGGACGGACGGGCGCGACGGCACCTTACATAGTCAGCCAGTCATAAGTAAGATTAATTCAACGGTAATTACCCTTCCAAATCAATTCTGGCGTTAAATTTCCTGACTGAGGAATCCATTATGCTTTCTGTCATTAATGAAATTTCATAATAGTGAGAAGTGTCATGACCATATCGTTATCGTTGGCGAATGCGAAGGCCAAGGAATGAAATGTACGTTGGATTCAAACGTTCAGAGAAGCAGGCAGGAGTGCGGCGACGGCGGCGAGGATTGGTTGACTTGATTCGGTGCGGGGCGAGGCAGGACATACAATAACTCAAATGGTTTTGGAAAACTTTTATTCCGTCCAGAGTTTTTGCACATATTTCACTTGCCTTGACCAGTCCCGGGGATCTTAACAATGGGGCTCGGCTTCAGGAAAGGAGAAATGGACGTCGGATCCGATACGAGTTCAAAATTGGCTTCCCTCTCCGTGCCTTGGGGATCGAAACTTGGCCACAATACTTAAATAGTTGGGAAAAGGTAAGTTGGGGGTACTGGGTGTCCCAAAAATGCAATGTAGGGAAAATACTAGATTAGCTTCTAAAACAACTATGAAATTTGACACAAATTACATAAATTTCATGAATCCGATATCGTCTTAATACCCGGGAATCCTGTCTGTTTTTTTTACTTTAAGCATACAAAATGCACTAAATCTATGTATGTAGTCATGTATGCCTTGCAGAACGTGTTGAGAGCGGAAATACTTAAACAC
The DNA here is from genome assembly GCA_036851895.1 of Orthonychiurus folsomi. Lineage (NCBI taxonomy): Eukaryota > Metazoa > Arthropoda > Collembola > Poduromorpha > Onychiuridae > Orthonychiurus > Orthonychiurus folsomi. Next base: position 3,335 of record JAAXYW010000113.1, on the reverse strand, counting down.
CTGGTAAAAGAAACGCAAAGTGATCATTTAGAGTCTAACTCCGCCAAGTCCCGTCGTCGTCGATCCGAGCCCAAGTGCCAAAGTGTTGCAACTTTTTGTAAAACCTGCCAAAAAGTGAAGGAGTGTTCCTGTGATGTGATCGCCAATATCCAAGTTGCTCATGGAGGCGAAGGGGGGAAGCAAAGCAATATCCGTCCAACCCAAACCCGCGCCCAAACCCAGGCAACCAGAAGAATGACATCCACTAATGAGAAACCAATACGATACATACGTAACGTACGGTACACTTCCACACGTGTAGTGAAGACTCGCTTCCACATCTTCGGCAGTTAGCCATGCTACATTTTAGGTTTTACGTACGTACGTACGTATAGCTAGTACAAATTGACGATGCTGGCTTCATCCATTCATTTTTATTTCAAAGCAACGAACCAGGGTGTGAATTGCATCTGTGGCCGTTGGCCGACCTCCTTCAAAAAAATCTTCCAGGGATGCAGGATGTACGTTACGTACAAACGAGTAATTTTGGTATTTTTTTCTTGGCGAACGCCCACTAACACTTCAGAATCCTGACGACGGCGACGATGCGAACTAATGGGGAGCGCAAAATTTCCCAAAGTTTCCACACCGTGGATTTCTCATAGAAATCCTTGGTGACGGGGAATCCAAGCTGATTCGGACGGGATAAATGGCCGTTTATTGAGTAAAGTGTCCATTTACTGGGAGCAGTAAGGTTTCCAACCAAACAATTCACTTACCTTGGCGTGACATATTTAATGATGTGGGATTGAGGAGTACAGAAGGCTCAATTACTTCAGAGGTTTCTTAGAAATTTGACGCAATTATAGGGATGAGAGGCTGGAACGCTCTATTTATTTTTTACACGATTTCCTAGAAGGGAAAAGAATTATTTTTCCGTACGCAGTGTTGAGTGCGGGTGACTGCGATGGCTGGAATGATGTAATGCGTTACAAAAGGATTTTGAAAAATGACGCATGAAGACAGGGAAAGAAAAACAAGGATATAATTTATTGTGTTAGTTGATATTCGACAGTCGACGGTTTGGAATAAGCGTCACAAAGTGCACTTTCTTTGGCTACTCCCTGTTTTACTAATTCCCAGCACACTCCGCCATGATTAAATGTAAAAGATCAAATTGACGTCTCTTGTTTCCTTAAAGTAGCTTTTTGACTCCGGAGAAAAATGAGTGGAAGAGGTTGAGAAATGAAAACACTTGAGACTCGCTACCCCTTGTTTTCTTCCCCCCTTTTCTTTTCTTCATTGCAAAAGTAGGAAAACCAAAAAAAAAACTAAAAGAAAAAAACCTAAGAGCACCGCGCCGCAATGCCCTCGCCGTCTCGTGCCTTTTGCCTATCACTTTGCTGCTTTCTATGTCAATATTTTCTCTTCAAGTTTTTTGAGAATGCCGTACATGTACGACGGACGGGTGAAATACTCAAACTCTGGTATTATATGCAGGGCGGTGAGTCGTGGTTCAAGAAATGAAGTCATGGATGTTGCTCTGAATATGGGATTGAAATTTTGGACTTGGTTACACATTATAACTACGGTAGTTCTCAAAGAGAAGCAGCTTGGGTATGAAGAAAATATCCTTTGGTCGTGTATGGCATTTCCACAAGTTATGTGACTTGGTCGTATGTCGTCGTAAGAATATCATTCGATTCATATTTACCTTTTTAGAAATCAACATTGTGACTTGTGCTCGGAGTTGGTCAAAGTTAGTTTGAAAAAGAAAACACTGCATGATGAAATTAAAATGAAATTTTCTACAAAAAAACATTGTACTTAGGTACTGATAACCCATCCTGTGCTTTTTATAACAAGACAGTTCCTCATTTTAGCACATAATTTTTAAAAAATGCCATAATTAATTTTTGCAAACGACATATTCCAGGAAATGTTAAATGGATTCCAATTCGAATCCCTACATCTGAAGCTGACGTGACGGTAAAATCCAGAGAAATCAAATATTTCTAAGAATCTCAGAGTTCACATTTCGACGACTTGAGCTCCTCCGTTTATGTTTGAAGAGAATGGGAAGGGAATCCTCCATCCAACCGGATCCGTTAACTTGAGTTTGGTGAAGGGGGGAAGCCAATTTTGAGTTGCCCTTAAGGTGATCACATCAAAAGGTAATATTACACCGGAAATTGAAAAATATCGTCTGGCGCGTGCAAAGAAATCACATTTTGATGAAGAATCCCAAACCATTCAATCGGGTAACTTGAGGAAGACACGGATACATGGGGTGCATCCAGGGCACGGCAAGCAGCCTCCCGTCGTCGTCGTAATACATTTCCCCCCTTGTTTGCTGCACTTGCAAAATTCCAGACACTTGAAGATGTATGATATGGTATTCTTATCTAAATGGCATTGGATATCATGTCTTTTCGATGAATTTCTTGCTTGCCCCAGACTACAGACAAGAAAATGCTCCTGATAAACGTATGGCTTCGTTTTTCCTTTGATTTTGTGCCTGACTAAAACATTCTGACGAAATATAATGAAATCCTATAAACAAAATGTATTCTATTCACACCAAAAAAGTTTATAAACCAATATTCACAAATTGTATTGTAATGCAGGTAAAAAGAAAACACGACAGACGAATATAGTCGAAGAATGATTATTTTGCCTTGATATAGTTTCGGAGTTGGATATTAGACGGGGATGGAGACAAGAGCGAGGATAATATACTGCAGGAGCCCAAATGGAGGATCCGATAAGAATAGATTGCTAGCATACGTGTCTGGGTTGAATCGCTAGAACTATCTCCCGCTTTCCCATTTGTTTCTAACTCATTTAACCTTTGATGTGAAACGTTCGGATGAAAGATTGGTCCATTCCATCCAAAGACAGCAAGACAAGCACTACCTACGAAATTTACTCTTCCGTCTTTCCCGTCCCTTTCCCATTTTGAAAGGTTTTCCCAATGAAAAAATCTTTCAATGTGTTTTTCTCCTATGTCTTTCACGTGAGAACCATCAGTCAGTGGGAGTGCAGTGCGCCATATGTACTTAACCATGATTAGTATTGGTTGAGCCAATTCCAACCTTAGCTTTTTTGCTAACTCTGCCTGTGTGCAATGGCCTATCTGACAATTGCCAAAATCAAGGAAGATTCATTCGTATTATAAGCCAAGCATAAGAATACGCATAAAGTCAATACCTATCCCGGCTGGAAACTTTATGTACAAATTGTGTCTAATATTAGCCCTGTCGAATCTGTTTTGACCAATTGTGCCTGGTTTAGAAATGGCGAGTTCTTCTGAACGCATTGTAAATAATGCTTTAGACATGAATTGTGTCCTGGCT
>JAAXYW010000112.1:0-58491 GCA_036851895.1 Orthonychiurus folsomi | reverse complement strand
AGTCTAGACCTAAGCTACAAATTACTTTTGTAATTTTGGAATTCCAACCTTTAGTTATTTTGTAATCGGGATTTGAAAGTTGTGAAACAGGGTGCCCCACTAATTTTGGGCGATAGTGTATAGGATTTTCATTTGGCCAACCCTCAATCATCCATTGTTACCCTCCCGCAAACCAGTACACTTTAAAGTCGTCGATTTTGCATAAGCGAAATGAGTAGTAGCAGTATGATAGAGACTTGGAATATTGTTGTTTGACGTGGAGTGAGGTAAGCAAAGGTCATCAACACATCGTCAGCCGTCAAAAGACAAATAACTTATCAAATCTTGTGTTCCTTCAATCCACTAGCTCCAACTTCTACTACGACTTCCTATTCAAGTTAGGAAAATGAATGCAATCAAATAATCAGCAGATTTTTCAAGTTTGGCGAGAACGAGTTTGTCTGTCTGCCATTTCCAAGTGCTCGACGTTGTTACAGGCGTTGAATAATAAATTCTAAAACATCTAATTTCATTTTACATCATGGCATCAAGTAATTGCGTATACTTAGCAAACGCATAGTGGCAAATTCATTTAAATTTTTTTAAACTAAATCCATGGGCCGTAAATACATTATAGTAAACACAAAATGTGCAGAATTTCCCTTATTTTAAAACGTCAAGTTTAAACACATGCAGCTTGTCAATAATTCACAGCATGAATACTTTACGTGTAAAACATAAGCTGGAAAATAATACATATGTTATACCGCCCCGGTCAGCGGCATTTCTTTACACGTCTTATAAAGGTGGTGATGTAGGTGTAAAGAAAAATGGCAGAATTCAATAACAAAGTGTTAAGCAATAACAATTTTAGTCGGGGTTTATGTTTCTCAGACAAGCTTCGACCATTCGCAAACATGTGCCTTAACTGCATGGATTACAGTGTAGCACCGGAAGAATAAACAAGGAAAAAAATTCAATTGTCGTAGGAATTGTTATTTAATAAGGAGCATGATATTCATGTGCTAGAAGCTAACTGTAAATATCATACTACGTTCGACAACGTCAAAAACGACGACGTGTCCGTCCCCGTCTGCCATTGTACCAGAATCCAGCTTTTCTTTAGTGCAGTTGCAGTTTTAAAAACTCAATCATTCTCCTCCAGACTTGACGCTCACATTTGTTGTAATTATTACGCTACAAATCCGACTAAACTGTGCAACAAATTAGCTCTTGTGGAAGTGGCAAATTGTGCTAATTAATAGTTCGGCAAAGTTGGAGAGTCAGGATTTGTGTGTAATACATCAATTACATCTTATTGCATGTAAACTCAGGTATTAAAAATCTGTGTGTCCACGAGGTAAATTAGCTAATTCATTTGTGTTAACGCATTGCGATTAACTTTGATAACGTATTTTCCGTTATTTGAGTCCTCACAAGGCCTCTCGTCTTCGCCAATAACACTTCCGGCACCATGCCCTTCGTCACATTGGATGTGTGTAATGTATACGCAACTGGCAAGCCACTTCCAACTGGCAATGCAACAATGAGGAGAGTAGTATAGTACTTTTTCCACCAATTTCCCCAATTCTAGAAATACAAAATAATTTCACTGTTTAAGGCACCTTACTTGTGTTTTGATTATTACAAGGGCATGCAGGGTCACTGTGGGGCTGAGTTCTTGCCGTATATGTGCATATTTCAAAATTCTAATTGTTACTTTTTTGGATTCTAGATTGAGCTTTAACTGTTCTTGAAATTGAAAAAATCTGAGGACTGACTTCATGAATCCAGTGGAAATGTTTGCTCGCCGTAAACCAAAGACGTATTCCACTCTCATCAAAAGATAGTGGAATCCAAGCTTTTCGTCTACACAAAATTTCTGACCCCGGTCGTTCTCAAGTCGCAGTTAACGTGGACACCAAAATTTCACTCTCGTCGAGGGGCTACCCTGACCCCGACGAGGTCGTCATGCCTTTCATCGATGATGATTTGCTGTGGTGTTCAGACAATGACACCAAGCTAATTGATTTATCTTGCCTGGTAAGTTACACGATTTGACCCAACACCTTAGAATATTGATCTGATCTTCACTTGACATTGTTTCCCCTCAGACGTCTACCAAATTTTATGTGGTGGAAATCTAAAACCTAGTCTAGAATAGACGTCTGGAAAAAATGTGTCTTGGTCTTGGATCGAGAAAACACCGAAATACCATCATTAGGGATAGTAATTCTATCACTCCGTCCACATTTGGCCTTCCGACTACCTTATTTAGTTCCTCGCATATTCGGATAACAATTTGAACCACACACCAGATATGACGAAATAATGGCAAGCAAAAAATAATGAGAAGAGGAGAATTGTTAGATTTTGCATGCACATGCTAAAAGCGGAAATGCAAATGCATAAAATCCGTTTTGCACTTTTGCCATTTTCTTGATAAACATTTAGCTAAGTGCAATTTTTCCAAGTTCTGTCTTTCAATTTTGATAATATTAAAACTCAATGAAGCAGAGCAGTTAGTAATTAGCTTGTATATCGGCTGAATTTTTGACCGTGTGTGGTCGGGCGGGCGGCTGTGCAAATGTGCAGGCCAAGGCAAGGACGGCCTCAGTTAAAATGGCAAAGTGAGTTTTGTTTGCATGGATCTGCCCTCTAGTGAGCATTTTGAGAAACCAGACCTCTAGAGTTAACAAAGTAAAGCGAACCGTTTCCTATCGCCTCAAGTAGTTCCTCAATATCCCACAGACTCGCAGCACTAATCCTTATGCAAACTTTTGGCAAGACTGTAAATTCGTACTTTCTAACCCCATGCTACATGTAAATAATACCTCGCACCTCGCAGCATTTGAGGTTTTTTAAATTTGAAGAGCCATGTTGGGAATTGCAAAAAAAACAAAAAAATAATGAGATTGTAAATTGCAAAGTTGAGGTTTTAACTTGATCAGGCTTCAGATGATTAAATTATAAAATCATAGCCAGAAAAGGATAATTACAAAGGCATGCGGCATAACTTCCACTTAAGAAAATATATTTTTGAATAAATACAGAAACATACACATGGCTTTAGAATTGGTTAGCACTGTTCACTTGCCATGAAGTCATAAAATCTCCCCGTCATTCACCCTACTAATGTTAACAACAGTTAACAATCAACCTGTACTACACATTCTTTTGTCAAACAAATGCATGACCTTCTTAAAATCATTTGAATTAAAGTATCACAATTATTTATTATTTAGTTTGCTTGGAAGGATACTTAACCATGTGTTAATATATTACAGGATGGGAGCAGTAATGGAGTGAGCTCATCAATCGGGATCGGGGGAGGAGGACTTGAGAGCAATTCGGAAAGTTGTAGTTCATCTAGTCCAGTAAACGGTCACTCAGTGAATATGGCAGCTCCTTCAAGTAGTCTAAATTCATTTACCCTGTCCTACAACAATCATCACCTCCATCAACAGCAACAATCTCGCCACAATCCAAACAATAATAGTCACAATCACAATGGAAACACTAGCCCGTCCGTCTCAACCACAACTCCGCCCACGACCAACAGCAATGGGACCACAACGAACTACAACAACGCTTATCATTTAAATCTGCTCCAATCGGACCATGGGCACCAACGTCAGCAACAGACTAGTACAAATTCACACATGCAACAACATCAAAACGGCCAACAGCAACAACATCACATGCAAAATCCACATGGTCAACATGGAAATATAAATGGAACTTCAAATGACATGGATTTGCCGACTTTATCCCAATTGTCACAGGCTGATTTAAATGGACTAGTCTCAACCCTGGATGATGATGATGATGATTTATTCAAACAGCTCGGGGAAACTTCATTTGAATTGGATGCTATTTTGGATGTATTTGTGGATGAGAATCATCACCCACCGTCTGGACCACAGGCTTCTGGAGGGACTTCAGGTCCACCAATGCATCCATTCGGTGGTCATACTTTGCCGACTTATCATGCTCAGCAACACAATAGCATGCAATCACAGCAGCAGCAGGCCATGATTCAACATCAACAGCAATTGCAACAGAATTATCATATGAATGGTGGTCCTCCGGGTCACAGTGGAATGGATGATCGTGGGGGAGTCAAACGTCGTAAAAGGATCGTTGGAATCAAATGCCCACCAGATCCTCTTGCCATTAATGTGGAAGGAGCCTGTGGAAATATTAATATTGGGCAACGGAAACTCAGTAACAATGGCCAAGGACCATTGGGTTCTATTTTACAAAGTCAACTTTGTAATCCAAACCAGCCAGATGGTCATCGCCTAAGTCATCCACAGCAACGTGGGAAGCCTACAATTGCTGCTAATAATCCTCTACTTGCCGGTAATTGACTATTCTAACAGAATTGAATTTTAATTAATTTTGGATTCTAAACTTAAACTAGTTGCCAAAATTCAACATTATATGCTATAGTGTATCGATAACTAAACTTGTCTTCTTCAGTTCAATTAACATTGAATCACTTTTATTAAGATACGACATTAATATTTTTTAAATGTAAATATTATTCATACTAATCATAACGTATTAATTATACGTAGTACCTATACATTTTCTTAAAGAGCGAGTTTGAAATTTTAGCCTTAGATTCAACACGTAGCCATTATGTTTACTTCTACAAATTAAATTTGTTGGCTGGCTTATTTCTATAAAGAATGTAATTTCCAGTTTCCAATTTTTTACAATGCCTACTTACGTCCGTTATATTTCATGATTTTATATTAATTTGCCAGCAGATGCGTGACAATACTTTTTTGAGTAAATATTTCCCTAAAATCAAGAGCAATCAAGATTTGATTGATTTTCAAAATGTTTAACACATTGCATATAATCCGAGCAGTCCTTAAACTCAAAATTCTGAAAGTCACAGCTACGCTAATAACCAGCAAGAATTCTAGCAGTTAAACCAAGTTAAATTTCACCTAACCAGGATAGTAAATTAAAAAATTTATGGTTATTACAGAATTTTTTAACAATCTATATACTACTATGTTAGTAAACAGATTTTAAAATGAGCAACTAATTGCAATATTTATACACTTACAATGTACCCGCGTATTATACCAGTACATAGATGGCAGATTGCCTTATCAGCATTAGTAAACTGATTTTAAAGTGAGTAACGAATTACAATATTTATACACTTACTTACAATATATCCACACCAATAGATGTATGGCAGATTGACTTATCAGCAGACAGGTCACACATTGTTGTGCTTAGAATCCCTGTTGAACTGCTCCTACTTGGACAAAACTTAAGCTGACGAGGGAACCTTGACGTGGAACAACCGGATTTGATGAAACTTTCACAATATATCACACTGGTGTAAAAACTATGATTAGTTTAAAGGGATTTCACTTCAGGGGTAGTTTCGACTTGAGCCGTGTTTTTGAAAACTGCCGGGTCTGGAGGATGGGCACGTGGTTTTTTCAATGGTAAAACCACGTGAGAAAAGGGAGGAGTTTTAGTTCAGATTCTACTCTTACCACAGGAGCGTAGCTCAACACGAACTAATAAAATTATTGTTTGATTCGTTTGTCGATTCGTTTAGGTTGAAAACAAAGTCTACATTATAACTAGATTAGAGCCAGCATAGTACTTGTTAAAAAATTGATATTTTTGGATTGTTAGGATTTGAGCTTTTAAAGTGATGTTTATGTTAAGAATATTTTTCTTAAATGGAGGCCTTAGTATTCTAATTTAACTAAAGTAAAATGGATTAATTGAATCCCTAAGAAAATTGTTTTATCATTTTATAGGAAAACTTGCGGCTGGAAGAACTGAGGCACTTGGACAAGTTGGACCAAACGCCACCACTTCGATGCGCCATAACATGATAAATTTGGTCAACATAAAAATTGAACCAGGTCTTGGATCACCTGAGAATGGAGTTTCCGGAAAAGGTAATTTAAAACAAATTAAAACTTTTATAAATATAAACATCTCATAGGATTGTTCCTTATTAAGGAATTGGCTGAGTTGAAGTTATGAGTTAAAAATTCGGATTCGGTGAAAATTGTTATCTAAACTGAGTATAAAAGTGGATTCTACAGTATGATTTCAGCAAGATATTTTTATGTAGTATATTCATACATTTTAAAAGCAAAATGGAAAGCGAAGATGTGAAAGATGATCTCCCTAAAATCATGCATTCACATTATTCAATTTATTCAGTCCTTCACTTGGCAAAGAGTAGGGAACCCATATGTGATTTCCAAGAAATTATGGTAGTTTGATTTGGTAAATGTAGAACTCCACCTTGAATAGTAGTTCTTTTCCAATAAGGTTAAACATCTACTTCTTTATACGAGGAATGGCTGGTCGTTTCTTGAAAATCTGCCTAAAGGATATCCTTGATTTGCACAATTAAGTTATCTGGAATTCTGGAAATACGATTGACTTCGATCCATCTATTCTGTAGTTATTAAACTTTCAGTTTAAATCCTTAACAAAAGCAAATCCAAAGGTTAAAGCTTGAAGGAAGCAGACTCTCTGTACACAATGTTTTTTTCTCTTTGTTTATTTGCATTTTATTTGCAAATTGCAATACATTTGGATCAAATTTAATTTTTGTACATGGATTGCCACATTCCAGCAGGGCTCCACGCCATTGATTTGTTTTCACTCATCATGAAGGGCAAATCCGAATCTATTTAAATATCCCGGAAAATCTACCTTTGAAAGAAATTGGATTTCGAGCTTCTGAGAATTTTGAGTGTTACACGTAATTGGTTTGGGTGACAGTAGTATAGGAATTTTCCCCTGAATTGATTTCCTTCCGCTATTTTATGCTTTTGAATGTCATAGTTCATTCTGAAGTGTGGATAAAAGCAACGTTCACTCATCCAGGAAAGTAATGCCCTTCTGAGCTCACGGATGGACGCGGAATCCTTTGTTTTCTCTCCGTTAAATTTCCATTTTTGTAACATTTTTTGTGTGCATTACTTTTATGTCACAAGCCTGGATTCTCCACTTGGTGTTTGTAGTTTACACAAGTGCACGACATTACTCAGATTTCCGCAACCGACGCGGTTCCGCCCTATGAATTTATGATGTTGACATTGTACAGAGAGAGTGACAAAGTAGATAAACTAAACAGAATTTGAATGGTGCTCTGCTATAAAAGCCCTGCCTGGAAATTACTTGGAGCATGAATTTGTAAGGTGTGAGTACCGGGTGTCATCCACCAAGGTCATGAAGACGTTTACCCCTTTTCACTTTGTTTGCTTCGGTGGACGCGACAAGGAAAGACGGAGCAGATGGGTGAAAGTGGAAGGGATTTCCTTACTTATTCACTTGATGTCGCACCTTGTCTCCCAAACTCGTTCCTTCTTTAAATAGCAAAAGTTCGCGGAAAGTGACAGTCAGTGCTGATTGCTGAATGCATAGGCGGTTTTACTTCATACATGTTATACCCAAGTTTATTACTAATGGCTAACGATTGCAGATAAGGTTATGAGTAATTCTTAAGTATTTTGCCAATATATTTATTATTTATGCACTACATTTCAAGTGTGGTATTAGCCAATTAACACTACTCTTCAACCAGAGAACATTTGGGAATCAAACTTTGAATATGTTTGAATGCAAAATGAATTGAATACGTAACTTTTAATTATGTCTTAAACTGCCATTGGTTATCTCATAATCGATTACAAAATAGACTTTTTACAAGTCCATGTTTTTAAGAGGAAGGTTCATTTTTTAACAAGATGTATTTGGCAAAAAATAGTTGGAACCGCATTTATGTAACCTGAGTAAATTAGTAAGGATACTGGTTTTTGTAAGGGCAGTCTAGACAGATTTCAAAGCTTAGTCATAAACCCGAAAGTTTAATCCAAAGTCATATAAAATGTGGTGGAGTGTAGCCTAGGATATGTGCCTGACTTGATTTTCCATTACAAATGGAGTCCAAGTTCGCGGAAATTGATTGATTTTGACGGTCGAGGATTTAAGTTTAAAGAATGGATGCGTGTCGTGTTGGTCGGATTTGGATTGCTTGTACAAGGATTGATAGGAAGGAGGGCCTCTATTAAGTGGGATAAAGTGTTGTATTGATTTGCATGCTTGAGTGTGAATTCTATGAATAAATGATTTCTTCTCTGTTGTTGTCACACTTGGCTGCGTTTAGCATTTTTGTGCTCACTTCCCTCCCTCCCGCCAACTTTGGTTCATTTTTTCATCATTTCCTTCGTCGTAAAAACGATTGAGAGAAAATTTCCATGAAGGAGTGGAAAGGGAAATGAGTGACGCCAAAATGGAGCGTTGCCAATGGATGGCCGGAGCATGATGGAGTTCTCAGGTGTTGACTTACTCCTTTTTAATGTCTTGACTCTCCTTTACACCGACTTGGTATTCAGTCAAGGAGGTATGTGGACTTTATCTGTTTGAATTTTCTACGGCAGAGCAAAATTTAAAAATAATCCTTTCAACTTGCCCCAGAGTCAAGATGACATGTTCTTCTTCCACGAACGACTCTCAAACGGTAAACTCAACTCAATTAAAACTAAAGAAGTACTGCATGGGAAACCTTGAATAATTTTATTTCAAAATCCGAGGAGGAAAGGCTAATAAAATTTTTAAACAACTTTTTGAATTGTTCTAAGGAATAACGGGCCAAGAGCTGATTTGGCATTGGGAAACCAATTTCGGTTTGTTTGAAGGGAATGATTTATAGAGACAGACTAGTAATTGCTGTGTATTGATTGCCAACCCACATCCGGAAAATGTCCTTCGTTTGCATTTGAACTCAAGTCAGTCGGGGAGAGGTTTGGATTTATATTTAGTTGTACTTAATTTTAACAACTTGGCCCTCACTGTGTGTGCGTGAGAATTTGCTGATATTTGATTGTGCCAGAAAGAATTGCGAGGAAGCGAGACCCCCAGACTTGATGGTACCAGATCAGGAGATGTACAACCATTCGGTGCTTGGTCTGTGTTTTGTAAAAAATGTCATCTCATTTCATGGAATTGGAAGCGGAGCTTAACCTACAGAATGACACCAGTCAAAAGCCACTCCACTGTTTACAGTCTCCGCCTATGTTGTATGTAGTGGTAGCCTTGGCTCCTCTTTCAACTTTTCATGACTCACCTTGGCTTTGACCTAAAATGCTAACATCTTATAGTTTATTTTCGTTGTCTTCATTATGAGGGGTTTAAAAAATTCTACACCTTACGGGATTTCACTTTCTTGGAAGATGTTCATTGTGGACTTTGCTCCGTCGCGTCGTCTGGGACTCGATCAACCCAAGCCAATTTGAATATGTACTTTTTACTATGGGATATACACACAAGATTCAAAACCTTGGGAGTCTTCAAATCATTTGATTAGCATGTGGACTTGTTTAAAAGAATCCTTAACAGAAAATACAAAACAAAATGTATGGATCTCCAATGGTGTGGATGATTAAATGATGTGAATGTTAAGCTAAAGGGCTAAGTGCTTACTACCTCATTAGTCACTGAGTCCCCGAGTTTATTTAGCAGGAACTACTCGGAGAGTGGGACAGAACTCAATTTGGAAATTAGGAATTTTCTCAGGGTCACGGCCGAAGCTTTTAATCTACAAAGTTTTATTTGGCAAACTTGATTCCAAACATTTTTTTAAATCCCACACTCATTGATTGCATGGCTGTGGCTCCTTCGTGACTGACTTCTTTGCCAAAATTCTGTTCTTTAGTAAGAACAAAGCATGCAGGGGAAATACATACATACATTATGTACTTGTTGTATTGGTTGTTATTTTGTAAAGGAATGGAATTAATTTATGTCTTCCTTCCCAGGCCTTGAGAAACTAACAAGTTCAAAGTGACTCGAATTAAATTTAGTAGTTTTACTTCCGTCGCTATTTACTAGCCTCGGATTTTGATGTTCCATATGCTCCTGGTATTCCTATTTCCGTTCATTTTCCTTGCTAAGTGTCTGGCAGGCCAGGCCGGATTTTGAAGATGACAAAGGGCTGAAAGGCGGGTAGCTTTTTCTAATGACACGCTGTGCATGAGTGCATTACCCTTGATTTTTTAGCAAAGTTATTTTGAGAGATTGGCACGGAATCACTTCCTGGCAGGTGTTTCAAGTTGTGGCGCATTTCTTGTGAACTCCTGTACGTCTTCCTCTCTGCAGGAGATTTACCGGGAGCGAACACTAATGCACTGGACTAAATGGGGTTGACTCCTCGCCGCTTTGAGAGCAACTCATAAATGCTTCCTCAAATTGAAATAGTTCTTGTGTGGGGATCATAATATTATTTGTGCCTTGGATGGCACTAGGAATCAAAAGCAAATTTAGATTTGCGAATTTAAATTGAGAAATAGGTCAAGCAAAAAGTGTAAATCTAGTGTAGGGATTTGAGCCAGATCCGGATTCTAATACAAGCGCTGGATCTAGAAATAAAATAAAATTATTGACCTACGCAGTGTTACTTTCTATAATTACACACAGGGAATCTGGCACTGGGTTCCGCCTAATATTGAATCCCAGAATTAGCAAAGGGAGTCTTAGAAATGCGGAACTGAACCAATTCAACCTATTCTTGTTTTACTACGCCATGCTGCTATTTTTTTCTGAGACTGATTTGGCACTTATTTATTCTAATTAGTTTATGTGCGTAAGTGACTTGACACTTGAACAACTACAAAACGTAACTTGTATTATGTACTTGTATGTATATGTACTTTCAAAATGAATCTTATAAATTTTATTTTGGGGCCTGTATTGCGTATAAAATCTCAAAAAATTCCGTAAGATGTTGTCTGCAGGAGTGCGTCTCATGTCATGTCTCAGTCCTTAGCACTATTCTTAGTAATTGTGAATAGTAGGAGTTGTGGAAAATTCTAAATTTGAGGATTTTTGGTTTTTCAACTTGTTGTATCAGATTCCAATGTTAAAAAATCCGTTGGTTTCTTCAACTTTTATATTATTATTTCAAGCGGAAGCTAGGCAGGAAAGTGGAACGAGTTCAGCAAATATTATATGTATGTTTTGCATTTTTGTAGAAGGATAACATCTGACATATATCAATTCGGTTGTGTTTACGAGCAGTTATTTCGGATTTGTGAGAGCGGCAAGGGAAAGTGATCCCATGCCAAAGTATTTGTCGTAAAATTTTCGCTTGATTTGTGACTGTACGAATGCAGAAGAATATTAAATTTTCAATTCCATAAATATTTCCAGTTAAATGGGTCAGAACGTAGTACAAATTTAAGTGACGACAAGCCACTGAAGCTGAAGAAATAAATTCCGCCCAGGGAATTCATGCAACATGGATTCGACTATTTGCCAGAAAAAACCCGTTTTACTCAACCGAGGATTATTCTTGATATTTGATGTTGCCGAAAAATGGCTAAAGAAAGCTTAGCGTATACATCCAAAGAATTCAGTCACTCAAGCTTTACCTAAACTTAAAATTCTCTATATTTTGTTTAAAAAAATTCTTCTTGCACACTTCGTCTATCCAACACCCATTTTAAAAAGCTCCTACTCTTTTAGTTTGTTGATTTTTAGGACGAATATTTATAATTTATTTTTTAGTCAATTAAATTGTAAATAATTGTAGGCTAGATTGTAGAATGAGCTCTACTACAATTTTGTTAATTAGTTTTATAAATTTTGTGTGATCAATTATGAGTTGCAATCATGATTTAAGTTGCTCTATGAAAAGTGAGCCGGCAAACGGTTAACTTGTTCTTGTTGAGGTGGAGTGGGGAGATGTTGAATGAATTGAACAGATGTGTATAATTTCAATTTTCTTGTAAGAGTAGAACAAAACAGTTAGAATTCCTGAGCGCAATCGTTGTGTTGTGTGTTTTTTGAATGTGGTTGACTACGCAATGGGAGTGAGCGATCATCCTGAAAATTGGGCCAAGGACGATTTGGATTCCTTTAACTCAACTCAGGCATCTCCTCCGGAGGATTTTGTACGCCGTTTGATCATCTCCGCCTCCTTTAAACACAGTGAGAATTTTAGTTGGGTGTTTGAGAAAATGTACAGTTTGATTGCATCTCCTTTGGTATTATTTACGTTGGGGAGTCCACGCGTTCCCTCTTCAACTCAACGCCCAGTCACTGCACTTTTAGCTGCTGACTGCCTTTGATTCCTCTTCCAACCATCTGTGAGGATAAACTTTATTTCTTGGCCCCAGACAATAAAATAGTTTCAGTTCCATTCCTCCATCTGCAAGATGCTCCACTTGATACCCCATTCACTCCCCCCCCCCCCACTTTCTCAGTCAAAGTTGACTTTGACTCAGATTCTCATTTGCATTTACTTCAATCCGAGAACATTTTCCTCCCTTTCGGGTGTTTGGATTTGAATTGGATACTTCAACTCTTCATTTATTACGTGGATCTACTCAAGGAATTCTACCCTTCATTCATTAAGGTTCATCCCATTCCAGCCATTCCTATCCATTAAATCTTATTTAATTTATTAATTACCGAAATGGCACTGCTTGTGTTTATTTACAACAGAATGAACCATATTGAAATTAATATTAAGATATTACGAATGCAAAAATAGCTGGCCCCATGTTATTCATTTGAATCCAATATGCTAATGTTAAATTTCACAATCAACAACTTGCATTTTAAGTGTTTTTAAGTACGGCTACGGCTTCAATTGACAAAAATAAATGGGTAACTCTGATGTAGAACTACAGTTTTGTCAAACTCAACTTTTTCTATTGTGAACACAAAGTGTGACACAACATGATATTCTCAGATTACAAATCCCGTGAGTTGCTTCATTTGGGATGATCATTATTTCTCCCTATTGTGTACATAGAGTAAGGTATCAGAAATTTCTCATCATCCAGTCACAGCCACGCCTCAATTGAACCGTGGGCCATGGGGAAACGACAGTTAAAAAATGCCCCTTCCCGGACTTTTAAATTTCTTCACTGGTTGTTACATTGGATTTTATAAAATTACAATAACAATAGTGATATTAAATATTTTGAATCCAAAATAATGAAAATTTAAGGTTAAAGGAAGCGGGTTGATGGGTTTCTCACTCTTGACTCGTGAAACCGAAATTTACGCAAAGGAGGTTGTGGTAAAAAAAATCCATGTAAACATTCTTGGATCTACAATGCAACAGTAGAGAACCATTTGTCGGAGCTTTGAAACACTCCGAAGCGGGCACCCTTCTCAAAAGGAAAAAAGATACATAGAAGATGAGTGGCTCTTCTTGATCTCTGGTCTCCATGTGGAGATTACATTACGTGCGTCTGTTTCACCATCAGATATCATCCTTGGGTCACAACTAACTCCGCTCCTCCTCAACATGTTTGACCAAAAGGATTTTCTTTGAAAATAAATTATGTCTTCTTTTTTTTATAACCACAACCGTTCCATTTCCTCGGAGCGGCTGCTCCAAATCTGTCATTGTAATTCTATCGGTAAGTTACGTATGTACGTACGTACGTACACTTTGCGGTCAAGCCTTCCACTTCCACACAAAAGGAATGCCCGGCCCATGATTATTATATGTACATAGTACTTACTACACACACGGATTTTTATAAATAACCAAATACCTAAATATGACACACAAGCCCACAACAGTAGCAATTATTTTCTTTGAAAATAAATTATGTCTTCTTTTTTTTATAACCACAACCGTTCCATTTCCTCGGAGCGGCTGCTCCAAATCTGTCATTGTAATTCTATCGGTAAGTTACGTACGTACGTACGTACGTACACTTTGCGGTCAAGCCTTCCACTTCAACACAAAATGAATGCCCGGCCCATGATTATTATATGTACATAGTACTTACTACACACACGGATTTTTATAAATAACCAAATACCTAAATATGACACACAAGCCCACAACAGTAGCAATTGTTTCACAAATTAAGGTTACCCCGTTGTGGCTTTTAATGAAAATAGTTCAAGTAGTAGGAGTGTGTCCGGGTAAAAGGGATTTGGGGTTCAGTTATCGGATGGATGGATTTAACGGTTTGAATTATGTTCAACCCTAATTGACTCCTTCGCCTCTCAACTTTTTCATGGGAATTTGGAGACCTTCACTAATTGTTCCTGGTTTTGACCCTAAGGGATGGGACATTGTTTCAAGTGCTGCACGCCGGCGGGCCTTCGGTTATGACATTTACTAGTGGAAGGAAATAGACCATTTTCAAAAATTGAAGGGAAGAGCCATTCCAATGAAAGGACATGTGCATTCATAATAAAATCCTGGCATTGCATTGCATTGCCATTCCTCCTGGGTAACTGGGCTTACGAATCCTTCACGCGTGATATTATTCCCTTTTGGAAGAAGTCATTAAAATTTTATGAGGATGTACTAAGCCTTGTTTCCCATTTAAATTTTGACATGCCAGACCAAGGGGATTTATTGGATTCTTCTTCGACTATGGATGGCACCGGCACCAACGGATCGTTAAAATTATTATTGAGATTCAACGTTCAATCCTGATGTATTTGCGGAGTAATGGATTCCAAATAGCTGGCAATGGCAATACATATAAAAGCAAGATCACTCGTTTCGCAGAAATGGCTTGCATGATCACAAGAATGAAGGGTTAAGATGATTGTGGCTGTGAGATGACATTTTTAAAATCTGGGTGGTGAATAAGTTAGCGTAAATGGGTTGAATCGGAAGGGAATGCTACGGTTCCTTACCACAAAAATTCATGGTTGACGCTGGATTTGAAGGGAAAGTGAGGGCGGTCAGGGTGGCCTGTTTCACGGGGTGGCTCTATGTACATGGAGAAAGATAAGGATTTCATATTCAACAGACTTACTTCTGTTCCTATCAACTCCTCCATATCTTCACTGGAATGTGGGGTTCTTAACTCATTTCTCACAAATGTTTGTTTAATTTCTTAATACTGCTAATTATGAACTCGGCATGCTGTGTCTTGTTTATAATTTTGACACAGGAAGTCATAATTTGTGTCATGCGGTGAATTCAAAATGCTGTCAATGCCATAATGCTGGTAGGATGTGATCCACAGTTTATTTTAGCGGATTTAATTAATTCATTTTATTTCTGGAATATACTCCTTGCTGAATTAGCAGAATTCAAATCTTTATCCCGCCACGGAATACGCACTTGTTTTTGTAATCAAGATTTTAAACTTGAATATATCCTGGTTCGCGGCAAGGCCCAAAAATTAATTAATTAATTTTGCTGCGAGTAGTATAATTTATGACCCTTTCAGTTGATCATTGATTTTTGTTTGTTTTACATGGTAAGTGTGTGCTTTGCTGTCTCTGGCCTTTAAAACCATATAAGGTGACAAATTTAAGTGGAAGGCTGTGCTTGGAATGAAATGAAAGTCAAATGCCGAAACGTGGATACTTTACTTTATTGATTTCCAAGGGACCCGGTCAAAAAGTTTTAGTTACAAAAACTCTGTGGCCCGCCTTGAGCACAGGGGAAAACCATCTTTTTGTGGGTGCATTATTGATGAAATATTGTTCCGTTGAGTCAATAATAATTAAATTACCACTCCCACTTTCTTAGTTAACAAATTAATATGTTCCTCCAAATTTGTTTCTTAAATTTTGTGTACTAAACTATCGAGAAAGACATTTATCAGACAAAATATCAAAGTTAATAAGGCCATATGGAATATTGAATGCTTGGTTAAAATGACGTTAACATAAAGCCAAGCTGATTTGTTTGACTCAATACTTTTCCATACCAAAGATGATTGGGTAGTGATGATCCTGTTTTGCAAAACAATAATAATGACTGGAGGAAATGTTGTATGGTGGAAGATGAGGGTTATTGCTCAGCTTATTCATTAAGTTGTGTCTGTTCTGCATGTCCTGTTTGACATGTCATCTGCTCCCTTCCCTTTCACTCCCGCAACCGGGTAGCCAGCCAGCCCTGCCCCGACGTGACATTTGTTGACCATTTTTTCCTCACCCGACTGTCCTGACTCGGAACAAATTAAGTTTTCTTACAAGCCCTCATGGGTTAAAAAAAGAAGAGGAAGCCAGTGTTTTAGCAAAGACTCCGCTTCTAGAATTACATCTGCTTTCCCGACTCCCGGCTTAAAGGCCCTGTATTTTTTTCTCTACAATAAGCCCCGCCACCCCCCCCCCCCCCCTCTGTTTTGTCTGTGTCCTCTCTTGCATAATATTTAATGGTTCAAAACAGAAGGATCCCGTCTTGGATTTCGACCAGAAGGGGGTTTGATGTCATAATTTCTTGGCCTTTAATAATATTGGTCACTCTCTGGTCATACACATCCAGTAGTCTGGCCAATAGCCAAACCAATGAGCTATGAAGTTACCACTTTGACAGTCAAATAAATTTATGTTTTGGTTATGGATGGAATTCAATCCCTTCACACTTTAGAATGACCACACCATATTGTACAATGCTGTGTAACACTCAATTCTTCTGATATTGATATGATGTATTGTGGTTACAATTTCCTTTCCAGTGAAGTAATTTGGAAATTATGACGCAAGTTGCAAGCCATTATGCATTTCCGATCACCTAATTTTACTACTCTTTGAAACCCAATCTTGCCTCCTGAACTCCTGTAGTTCTAATTATTCTCAGTAAATTGAATTTGAGGAACCCTGCCACAAAATAGCATGTGGGTTTGTTACTTCTTTATTTTACAAAAACGTCACCAACATGACTTACCCATTTGCCCGTATCCTATTCCCTTGCAATTATTGTAACTGGAATCCCTCACCGTCAAATAGATTATCTTCCGCCTGCTAAAACTCACAAAATGACAAATGGTTGTTTACCCTTCAAATTATGCGTTGTAAAAAAGACGCATTCATTACTTTTTAGACTTCACGGGTCCCCCGCATTAGTTTGTACAACATGCATAATTCGACGCGCGCTTGATCGTTGTTATGGAATAAGTCAAGCAAATCTTGTGGTGCAACTTGGGGATCCGTGCGCGTACGATTCTACATTTTGTCATAAAAGTTTGCTAAAATTGGCTGACAGCACACGCTGAGAGGATGTACCGGATTTTATGTTACCAACAGATGAACATGTACTATTTCCTTTTGCAAAAATAGAAAGTGCGGAGTGCATGCCGTCCGTTTTTGCAAAATTGTCGTCAGGGAAAGATCACAATTCAAAAGTTCAAGGGTTGTTGTGTCTGAGTAAACCAGTCTCCGTCCATCGTAATCCTAAACCTTATCATTTTATGAATTCCTTTCCTTTGCATTTAAAATTTATATGGATTCTTGTATCCATTCATTCCATTTGCAATTTGGGATTTGATTCATGGGAATTCCTAGTTGTTTACAGATTTTATGATCCTTGGCAAGTCTCAAATCCTCGTCGTTTTACAAGGAACGACATGTACTCGTACTCGAACTTAAACCTATAACCTTATGCATCCATTTAGAAAGGATATTGATTCCCAGTGTCCCTCCACATTGGAAATCCAGTGGAAAGAGATTTTTTGAATGGTTGATTTGCTCGTATTATTCATAACACCGCTTTGTGGATTCCTGGAGCTTGGTACGGCACGTACTACATATACGTAGGAGTGGTGGTAAGGATTTGGATGGATTGTAGGAATCAGGCAGGTCAAATATTGGAAGAAAGTTTCATGGGTGAAAGTTAGCAGATGGATTCCGGATTTGCGTCATTTCAGGTTTAATAATGTTCCCTTCCTTTCTTCTGGCATCCCTAACCGTTCGTACGATTACATTCAATTAGCTCCCACTAATATTTCCCTTTTATTTAGGGTTGGGGTGAATCAAATAAAGATTCGAACGTGTTTCGTGGTTTTGAGGATTTTAATGAAAATTCCTTTCTTTTATACCAAATCAATTCTTAAGGATATTCCCAGTTACCATTTATTTGAGTCAAAGAAGTCAAAGGTTGGATTGCCTTGGTCACACATGTGGGGCAAGGAATCAACCAGTGGGTGGAAACCAAACAACCATGTTTGCTATTAAACTCTTTTTTTATTGTCAAAGTGAGAATTGGCAAACCCGCGGCGCGGGATAGCTACCACTACACACACGTGAACAGCTCGGGGAAAGGTGACTTTCCCCCATGAGTCGCTCGTGTTTTGTTGAATTGTACAATATTAATTAAAAGTGTTATTTTGTTTGTTACTTGCATATTTTCAATTTGGGTACGAACCAGTTGGATGTATGTAGGCTTTATTGGAGTTGGTAAAAGCTCATTTGAATCCTTTGAGCTTTTCCCGGGGAGTTCAAGGTCTAGAGTTTATTCCTCATGTTATTGCGAACCCGTCTCCATGCCTCAGATCCATCCGACCGACCGACCGTGCCTGTGTGCAAATTATGTATCTTTTGTTCCCTTTTCCTTTGTGTGAGTATTTACTTTCACCCATTGTCCCCGATATGACAAAATGTAAAGTGGCCCTCCTCTCTCTTGTACCATACCTACATTTCTATGACCCAACCTCCCCAATGTACATAACCATACTCACTGTGTTGTGTTATCTACTCCTTATTTCAAGTACGTACTTAACGTACGTACTTACTTTAACTTTTTTTGCTGGAATTGAGGGTCCGTGCTCGCTCGATGCTGTGAAGTTGACACATTGTGGCTTTCTCAATTGTCACGTAGTGTTGTATGCTTTGTAGGAATGTACTGTACGTGGTCTTACCATTACATTGCCTGTGTAGTGGACGGGAGAACCGACGGAAGGAAATTGCAAAATAATTTCTTATTTTACCTGGGATTCTATGTATGGATGAAGGAACACCTTATTATACGTTGTACGTACGTATATAGGTACGTGTGTACATTTGGGTGAAGGCGGGTATGGCGGGTAATGTGAGTGCGGAGCTGGGATGGGAACTCAATGCCGGGTCGGTATTGAAGGAAAGTATCGAACCGAAGCCAAAGCTTTGACGTCAACTCCAGTTTGTATAACTGGAAAGTCAAGGACATTTCCGGTCAGGAAATTCTCCTTTCCTTCCAGTCCAACTACTAGTAGGTCCATTTGTGCTGGAGAAAGGTTTTTTTTTTATGCTACCCGCTTTCCACACAACTCAAAGTTTGTTGTCCAACACACGGGACGGGGGCGGCTAAATATAAACCTAGAAATAACCCATTATTCCCCATATTATGAACGCTTAATGATTTCTGTGTTCGTCCATACTGCATGTTAGGTTTTGGATATGTGCAGCGTGTCAGAAATACGTACATATGTACATCCAATCCTGTGGAGGGTAGTGTTACTGGGCTGGCTGATTTCAAAGCACTTTGAAATCAATACATTTTGCAGTTATTGCATAGGGATTAATTTTTGTAATGTTTGAATAATTAGTTTATAAACTTTTTAGTTTGGCAAGAAATTAAAGTTGATGAGAAATAATTAAGGAGAAAAATGTTTTAAAAATGTTTTTAATTTTCAACTTTGTTTTCTTTGCAGGTGAGTGTGAGTACACAATTCAATTTATCCACCCGTGAATAGTCCAACAATGTGGTATGGTTTTCCGTAAATCTATTACCCAACCGAATAGAAAACTGGGCCATTGGATTCATGGCTATCACTCTCAAAGCAGAATTAAGCTCATCTATCCATCACAATGATAAATTAATCTGGGAAATAACGGAGAGGATTTTACTCCTCCGACTAGGGAATTTCCCACCTTTCCACATTTTAAGCAGAAAAGATTAGAAGACGCCCTCGACATGGCACATTCCAGGGATAATAATTGATGATGCTATAAGATAAGCTCCTTGGATTTAAAGGTCAGCTCCGAAGGAACTGAGACAGACTTCCCGCCCTTTTCTCTTTTAATTCCAATAAGTGTCTTTGACCATTTGTCAAGTGACGGTTGCTAGTGACTCCAAAACATGGTGTCATTCAATGAATCCCACTCCTCCATTCATTCCCTTGAACTTGAGAAAAATCCTCTTTCTCCGAAAACATTCTTGACGAATTTTACCTTAAATCCGAATTTTGAGTATTTTTTGCATACTTACCACTACCCGGGCTCCTTCAATATTTTTTTTGCACCTTGAACTGTGATCTTTGTGTCATTTCTTCACTCAACACCATGCGCATTCTACCAAACACCCATGGATTCAATGTCCCATTCATATTCATTGCCATTATGCAAATATGAAAAGAGCTCGTGCTGGAAAGTGTACTCATGTCGGTTGTTGAAAATCCGGTTTGAGTTTTTGAATCCGTAAATGGAGAGAAGAAGAGTGGATTTGAAAATGATGGAGTGATGGACGTGGAGTTCCGGGGGAACCGTAACCCATTTGAGGAAATATTGATTTGTGAGATGAATGATGGAGACCGGGGTCCTCGCATTTCTTCAGACCGGTTGACAAATGTTGCTCTTCCTTCTTACGCAACTCTTTGACTTGTCTCCAGGAAAAAAAAATATACTTTTAAAATCCTTCCTCTTGTCAAGAACATGTGCCTTTTATTTTTTAGAGCACATCTGCGGCTAGGGTAGGATATATTGTTTAGGAATCCTTTAAGGGCTATGGAGTTTGTACTTCCATTATACATACATATTCAGCCGATTTCCTTTTTGACGGAAGAATCATTTGCTTCACTTAACAAATTGAAATCCTCCCCAGAAATTGATTATTCTTACTTTCTTACATATCCGGATCCTTTTTAATTTTTGTTGTACCATCTCCATTTGATATTCCTCAAGAAAGACAAACTTCATTCCCCTGAAAATTATTTTTCATAAAAATATCTCATTATTTAAATATTATTTAACATTGGAATTTTTCATCATTATAAAATGACTTGGTCTTCCTTATGAGGGACGTGGTAAATGAGGCAACTCATGACCAGGGCGGAGTTTGTCTCCCACCAATAATCCATTGCAAAAGGGAGAAAAATGAAAAACGGTTTCTTTAAATTTTATTTTTGGTCAACATTCAAAGCTGAAGGAATTTTGTGGGTCCGCATGTCTAATGTCATCTCCGTGGATCTCCCCTCGTGCTTTTCGGACTCCGTATGATCCTTAACGTTTCGCATCATTAGATACGAGATGGATCACTTGGTCGGAGGAAGAAAGATCCATGCCGTTCATCCTTGGTACTCCGAGAAAATTCTGCGGTCGCCCTTTTACACCCAGTGACAAAGTTGGACATGGGAAAGTCCCTGGCATTTTAGAATATATTAATTAAGGCAAGAGCCGCGGCCGCCGCGCTGGATGATGGAAATTTTAATAAATGGCACAGTCATTTTGTAGGGAATTTGATTCAGTCTCGTCCTCTCAAAGTTTAAGAACTAATTTTGAAGATATTTTGGTCTCTTTACTATAAGTTGAGCTATGAGCGTGCGAAAGTTAAGCTGGTATAAAGTAAATTCCAGTCCAGTCAGATCCTATCTTTGGCGGGGTGTGTCACCGGATGGCGATTTGTGATCTTCACTTTTGGCAGGTTCTTGGCATTTCCTCCATTTATCTTTGTCCAACTCTATTCCTCCTTCCTCCATTTGTTTCCTTGTCCTTAGCAGGCAATATATTTTACTTCAAATGTGAATTTACCAAATACAATGGGAAATTAAGCATTGTAGGTAGTGTAATTACAAATACATTAAAAAAATAGAGTCCTATTTGGTTTGATGTAGTCGTTTTTATGTTATGTTGCAATACTCACGCGCTCTATGATAAGCTATGATTTGCCTTGCGGATTTAGCTACTATTATATTTTTGAATTAATAGAATGGAATTTAATCCCAAATCGTAACTTAACGATTTCCAGGAAACGTATGCGTGTGAATAATTATAACTTTGAACCATGAATTATGAATTAATTCTGAAATCCTCATCCATTTTCATCCCTCATCTTCTTCAGCAAGTACCCCAACTTAGATCCTACACCCCGTAAAATCGCATAAATTCCAAAGTTGTGTGAATGCCAAAACCCCACACTCGCACAAATTTTTACGACCACATTTTTCAAACCCCCCAAGTTGTAATGCTATTCTGCATATATTAGAAGGAAAGCCGGCATCTTCATCTTCTCCCAAAGGAGGGAATAATGTGGAAGTCCAGGATAAAAAAAATTGAGTCCTTGAACTTGTCAGAGTGGTCAAAATATTTTTGCACATAAATGGCTTAGCGTACGTACCCTAATATACGCAGCTTTTGATCAAGTCGGATCACACACACTACGTACACTTAAAGCTCCAACAAGGAGGCGAGGATGTGAGTAAGACGCAATTTGTGCACATCAAATGGCAATTGCCATTCACAAATAAATTTGCGACTTGATTTTTTCCCCTTATGATCACGTACACATGCATAGCAGCACACGGCCACGGCATGCATGCATTATGTGCGGAACCAAGCCAGACTTCTTGGATTTCACGAATGACATTTTCCAA
This sequence comes from Orthonychiurus folsomi, assembly GCA_036851895.1. NCBI lineage: Eukaryota > Metazoa > Arthropoda > Collembola > Poduromorpha > Onychiuridae > Orthonychiurus > Orthonychiurus folsomi. The sequence continues at coordinate 36,160 of JAAXYW010000112.1, read as the reverse complement.
GTACTAGCCTTGTTATTTGGGGCAAATTATCCATCATATGTTTTAAAGCATTGATCTTTAACTTGGATGGATTAGTCAGTCGTCGTCAATATTTTAACAACACCACTTAATATTGCTGCATTCAAACTATAATAACTGTGTCTGCTCCCTGAACTTCAAATTATTTTCGGCGGAGTTAAAAATAATTTTAAATGCAGTCTCAATTTCTATTTAGGCCTTGAATAAACACATGGGTAATGAATTTGATTACTTGCAAGTAACATTTATCAAATTTATTCCAGACAGACATGTGGCGTATTTGTATGATTATAGGTTTCATCTTGTTGAGATTAAATTGATTGATAAACTCCGCCTTGTCAAAGTCATTAAGGTATCCCTCATTTGTATCAAATTTCAACGTACAGCTGATTTATTTGGCTAAGTTGCAAATTTTCCACTCCTACTCCTTCAGATGCACGGGCCATGCTAATTTATTACTACGAATTCATATGTGGGAGTGGGTACGGAGACACTGGACAGAAATAAAAGATTTCTGGGAAAATCCACCTGTCAGATTCAAATTTCCTTTCAACTCATGCAAACTACGTTGTGATTTCATCTCAAAATCAAGTGCTATTAAGCAATTGGGTTTGCATGATCCCAATGACCCTTTCATTAAAGTAATGCTCTCAAATGATGCACTGCTGGAATTTCCTAATTGGATCTCAATTTCTTAAAAAGGTTTGTTACTTGTTGACCAGCTTTGTACAAAACCTGTTAGCTCCAATTTGTTTTCTTGCTACAAATATTAAATTAAAAGATGAGTTTGTATAAACTCTCAATGTTTCAAAACTTCCATAAAAATTGAAACTTAAAATCCTTGTTTTGGTGAGAAAGGGGAAAATGTTTCGGAAAAATAGTTTTGCAATGCAGGAATTGTTACGTCATAAACATCTGTTTGCACGCAAAGTACATTGTAGATATACACACATTCGACTATTGTGCAGGTTGGTTTGGCTGTGCGGTGCAGTGAGTGGTTTTCGCATTCGTTATCCTTTTCATGGGATCCCCTCGCTTCATATCCTATCCTATACGTTACGTACTTTATATTTGCACCACAATTTGCGAAGTTATACAAGACTCAAGTCAATAGCCCAACAAGGTCACCCTTGCTCCACTCCCTTCCATGTCCTCTCTCACAAAATCGACGCAATCCCACTCCCTTATGTACCGACATGTTTGTAAATTGTAATCCATGTGCCAAATGATAGGAGGAAAACTTTGTTTGGGAATATGAGAAGGGATATACATAATATCCCTGATACATGAAAATGATAGCGACGAAATTGATTATAGAATATATAATTCAACCGGGATTTGATGTCATCTCGTTCTCCGTCCTTTTTGGATTTTCTTCAAAACTTTTAATTAATTATTAATACTAATACTACGTGGGCACGTGGGCGCAAATAATAGCAAAATCCATACACACCCACACATACAATGCATGTTGAATTGCAAATTTTTTTGCATGAACGTACGTACGTTCGTGATATTTTCTACATACATTTGGTGATTTGGTATCATTTTCCTTGGGTTTTCTTTCTTTTCCTTTCCTGCCCCACATTGTTTCCGGGAAACACGGTGGTGAAGTTAATTACTAGTAGAATTAAAAACTAGTAGATGGCAAATTGGCTATCCCGTTTGAAAGAGTTATTACACACATTTATATGTACGTTATGGCAACTTGCTGTTTTTGAGTATATGGATGGATATGTGTATTATTTTGTTTGTGTTTCCAGTATTGTATTATCACTTCCCTTATCATACAATTTTGAGGACTTCCGCTCCATCATGAACGACGTGACTGACATGACATCAATAGGCGACCCATATCTAAACTCATTTCCTACATCTATTTCAAATGACTCTTTCCAGTTCATGGACATTTTGCGCACACTCAATTAATGCAAATTTTAAATATATGGATTTGCTTTTTTTAAATATATATTTAGACTTATTACAGCAAAATAATATTTGCTTAATAACATGGAGAAATTAATATTTGAGGATCGTAAATTATTTCTAGAATTTATTTATCATAAAGTTAAGAACTTAAGGTATTAGTTCTCACTGGGAGTACGCGTACAGTATGGTTTGAGTAGGGGAAGGATGTGGCATGTGGTTTTCTGTGCTAATGAGACGGACGTTTTCTACCAAAATAAATTCCGAAATGAAACTCCAGCAATTAATCATAAGGAAAGTGGAAGTAACTTTAATAACTTGGTCGGGTCTCGTCCATGAAATGAACAAAGTTTTGATTCATGTCATTTGAAAGGTGGTTAAGAAATGATTAGAAACAGACGGGAAACTGAGTTTAGTATTTGTTTCACGATATGGACTGGATTCTAAGCATTGCTTTCCATGTAATTGAGCATATTCCGACTACGACTACATTGGCCGCCAAAAACAATTGTTTTAATTATGTATTTTACCAGCTGATCCTGAAAACGGATCCAGTTTACTTTTCCGCTCAACTTACCTGGACTCCATCAATGCAATGCCATGGTTAACTAATTAACGGGTACGCAATGCAAATATTATCTTTGCCAATAGAGAGTCATCCAGTTAATTGTTGCTTTGTTAATTGGATCCGTTTATATTCCTAATTTGAATGTGTTTTATAATAGTTATTTGACCACTATCCTCTTTTACATTCGTTTTACTTTCCTTTGGTTTTGATTACGATTACATGAATGACTCGATCAGAACGCAACAGTACTGTATATAACTACGCATATTATTTGCTGGTTGATGATCCAAGTTTAATTTTTCAATATCAAAATTGTTATGTTATGTTTATGGATGAGGATGGGAAATGGTATAGAAAAGTGAAAGATAAAAAGGATGTAATAGTGTTGGATAGAGTTTGATCATTAGACGAGTGCTAATCACTCCTTTTGACGTGTTGTGATTGCAATTTGGTTCATATAAAATCCACATACATATGCTTTTATGTGTTGGGGGTACGTAGACGAATACAATGGGTAAGGTTATGCATTTGCTTGCTTGGGATTTGTAATGTTAGGAGTGGTGGTTGGTGGTGGTGGGGATTGCAGTGGAATTGCAATTGCACAAGTGAGTATTTGATGGAATTGAGGTGAAGGAGACCCTGTTCCTCATTCTTCTCCGTTTATTCCATTCCCATTCCGCCATTCAATTCCGTATATGTCCACAGTCATCCTTAACTAACGTAATGTACACAATACAATGTTGAATCAGAAATGTTTACTCCTGTCCAAATCCAGCATGAATGACATGGGAGCACCACTTCCAGCTGTGTCACACCTTTCAATTAAATTCTATTCAAAAGCCAACAAATATTTAATTCTCATTTTCATTAATGAATTCCCAGTGGAATTGCTTTTGGAATAATTATTTATACATAGTAGGATTAGAATAGAATAACTCAAAGGACTCCTGCTCACAGTCAAATTTAATACGGAGCTGTCAGTTCTAAATCTATTGCTCAATGGAGCTCATAAATTTAAATATTTAAAATATTAATTATACCGACTTTTTTTTAAGAAAATGCGGGAATAAAAGTCCTTGGATATTTTTGGATGAGCGGATAATTCATAATGTGTGCTGCTGTTGTGGCGGAAAATATCCGCGCCCTCCATAGGATTTCATCATTATTCAAATCTAATAATTGATTTGATCGTCTTATCTTAAAGTATTACTCAAGATTAAGATTAGGCGAGCTACAGCGCAGCGTTAAGTCGCCTGTGATTGTTAGCGTAGCTAGGAGGTACATTTGTATGTGGCAATTTGGAAGATATGAAGGAATTTAAATCAAAGCCATTGTTAATCAATTGGGGATCAGGACTTTGAATACATGAATTGACATTGTTGCGGTATCCAATCACCTGTGTAGGAAATCAACTCTTAAAATTAATTTCCGACAGATTTGGTGCATGTCCTAAAAAGATTCCCCCAGTTTGTTGTTATGAACTTCAGGTTATGTTGGCCACTCCAAATCTTTATATCAATATGTAATCCAAATCGACGATCATCCCCCATGCTGAGTAAAAAAAAGTCCTCAGGATTCGTCTTAAGGAGAAAGCCCAAGTTAAGGGGGGAAATTATAAGATTATCATTTATGTAATAGTAAAGTGGGCCTGCCTGGTTTAGAAGGTAAAGATTTCTGGGGCAAGAACTAAATTGGCAATTCCTGAAAGATTTGGCAATGACCGTAAAAGTCCAGATCCATGCTTAATTCCATATACATATGTTCCCATTCCTATACTCAAGGAGTTGTGGTTATTGTTTGAGAGTTGTTTTGAAGTTTGTACAATAAAGAGTGAATGCTAATCATGAATAAGAAAGAAAGAGCAGTTTCATTTTCATCGACGTGTCATACGTCATATGTTTAATTCCATTGCACTCCCCCCCAAACAACATCCTCCTCCTTGTCCCCGTCCGTGTTTTACCAATCATGAAGAAAGAGAGGAAAAATGGTTTCGGAAGGAAAAGTGAACGGCCTTGTCCCACCAAAACCCGTTGCGTCGTCGTCGTCAACAAAGTAAACCAACACTCAACAAAAATAATGTACGTTTCTTGGCCGCATAATACGTACATGTTTGTAATGTGATTTCATTCTAATACATTACCACGAGAAAAAAAAGAAGTAAAACTTCAACCAATTTTTGGAATGTTTTTGTGTTTCCAACTTTATGTGTCGGAAATCACATTAGAATGAAGGTTCGTTTTCCCATGACTTATTATCATATACATTATGTATGTGTTAGGCGAGAGTCATTGGTCTCATAAAATAAGACGTAAAGGAATCATGGTTAAATTTTAATAGGATTTTTATTGCCTTTGAGGTGGTCAGACATGACTTTTTGACTCCTTATTAAAATGTTTTGGATTTTAAGGGTCTAAGCCCACCCGGATTGAGGCCTGTCTAGCCTGGCCTGTTTGCATGCAAAAAAAAGTTTGCAATTTGACGGCTTAGCCCCGACATTATGAGTGATCAAACAGCGGATATTTTGATTCTCTTTTGGCGTTGACATCGTCTGTTTAAAGATTGTGTGTTCAAGAATCATTTTTTCTTCTCCTTTGTTTACACAAATTGAGATAAGGGGAGCTTAAGTTGAACTCGACATATTAAACTTGAGACACATGTTCCTTGACATGCACACTCCGCAAAACGTGCAAAAACATAATTTATTATGCGAAACTAATTGTACAAATTAGAGTTTTGGGATGACGAGCATAACTACATATTTTTATAGTTCCGTTGACCGTCATCAAATTGGATGGGATGTTAGTTGGCAGGCTCGGGAGATGATGGGATGATGGGATGATGTCAGACAGGGCAGGATATGGTATTTTCAGGGCCGGCGGATTTTCTCGTCTGGCTAAGCAAATTTTTAAATAAATTTTGTTTCCCCCTAAACATCTGCTCCAAAATGATTGGAGTTTTTTTAAAAAAAAAGTTAGGCCCACAAAAAGTTAATTCATTTTTGTATGTTCTTCTCTCATCCGTCTGTCTGGGATTCACATAAACAATATTTGATGTTCATTTCTGTGTCAATTTTGTCAAGTGGTCCTTTAGAATCTTATTTGGCCCCTTTGTCCCTTGACATGACTCGGGAGTCACTTAGCACATGATTAGAAATGCAGAGTCCTTGTAGTCCCAGACAGAAGATTTGATTGAGGAGGCATGAGCAACAATGCAATGTAAAGGAGAAGAAGATCCTGTCCTGTATTATTATACACTCTGTATGAATATAATTCCACTTTCAAAATCCAAGGTTTCTCCATTGTATTTTGTTATTTGACATCTTGTAGTAGGTTAAACCTGGCCGGGATGGATGGAAGGAAAATCTTCTCATGATCATTCCTCCTAAAGAATTCCTTCATCCTAAAAAAAACTGGAATAAATATCACCGACATAGAAGACAGAATTCTGCATCATATTCATATGTTGTTCTGATTTGAATCAAAAATATTTGCAACAAGTTTGAAAGACACCATGGACTGCATAATGCTAACCTTTTGTCTTGTCGGGATTTGTAAAAACCCCACAGTCACAGTCTCCCCCCTGCATTAAGTTTAGTTTAGGAGGAGGACTGATAAAACTGACACCCCGTCGGATTGTTGAGAAATAGGAAACGGACTTTGGATGTGTTGTTGTGTAGTTCACGGGAGCATTGTGCCGTTTGAGGGGGATGGATATGATAAAGTCAAGCCAACTTGATTGCGCCGTAAAAAAGTGTATAGCTACTACTATATATTCCATACATATGNTGAGGGGGATGGATATGATAAAGTCAAGCCAACTTGATTGCGCCGTAAAAAAGTGTATAGCTACTACTATATATTCCATACATATGCGTGTTAAAGTTTCTACAACACATCAAGCAGAAACTGCGAACTAGAACTTTTAAAAAAAAACGCGAGTAATGTTTGCAATTCAAAATAAATGATTGGAGGACCGCGACGCTTCGATTTGTATCTGAACCACGCGTGCGCGTGCCAACACATTTCCATGACTCCTTGGCATAATTTCCAGTGCAATGCAATGCATGGAAAGGAATGGGATTTTCCTTTCAGTTGTTTTAGAAAAATGACTTTCCCACTTTTGATTAAGATTCTGACTCCTGTCTTCTTTTTTTTACTGCTCTTGAAACCGTATAGTACATATGTGGCGGATTTGTAAATACATTCCCACTATCTTTGCGACGTCGCGTCGAGGTGAATTTTAAATATTTTGTAGCTTCATCAAAGGAAATGCGTTACGTGCTTCGGTTAGGGCGAGAGCTTCATTCTGTTTGACGAATTATATTCCATTTATCAAAGTTAATTGGAGTTCACGATAAAAAGTACGTGTACGTGTGCTTGCAATTGAATCTAAAAATTCTCAGCCATTCTATTTGCAGATATTTAAACTTATTTTCTAAATTCTGAACCCAAGTAACTTTGAACTTCTACCTGTGGATGAGGGTAGCTAACTTAAACTTCAATTGTGAATGATTATTACCCATCGACCTATGAGTAATAATCTTAATGCGGGCCCGGGCCCAAGCCCAAGGTGCTAATTTCTTATGGCAGGCCATGCTGACCCATGGAATCCTACGTACGTACAAAGGGTCTGGGATCTAATAAATTATTTGATGGCTCAGAATTCACACCTCTCCGTGCATTTATGACGAGGATTAGTTTTATTAAGGACCCGCCGCTCATTCCTTCATCTTGAATCCACCTCAGCCGGCACCGCACCGCACCTCACGGGATTTGAACTCCTACAATTTTATGTGCGTACTAAAACCTAGCAAGGAAAGACACTACTCCTACACAACGAACGTATCATGTATTGCAAAGTTGTATTTTTTTTGCACATCTTCCAGACGTTTGGCTACGGATTTCCAAGATACGATCCAACAATGGAAGAAGGGGGAGGGGGTATTTGGCCGATGTCATTAAAAAATGAAAGGATAATTCCTTCCAGTTTCCAATGCTAAGATTTGATCTTGAAGTTGTACAGTATTTACTGATTTGCCTGGAAAGCTGCCGCGGCCGCGGCTGTCCCGCCCCACCCACCTCCATTTATGTAGTTGTTGGTAGAGGGGGGGGGATTTAAACACGAGTTTTAGAAGAAGGTTTTCCTTTGAGCCAAGTTTAGAGAATAGCAGCTCCTTATGTGTGAGTATGTAATGTTAATGGTGAGGAATAGGAAGGAGGCGGTGAGGCAGAGGAAGAAAAGGGGACTTGCACAATTTTTTTGTTCATTAACTTGAATCCTACCTCAAAGATTTTTATCCTTCAAGTGACTTTGAATCCTCAGGTTTTAGCAAAGGTGCATTGGCCCACCACGTCCGTCGTCTTCGTCTCTCTCCCTGGAAACCCCTACTACAGATCATTCCGGAATCCAATCCATCCGGATGATGTCTGAATCCTTTGCCAGAAAACTTTCCTGTCCATAATTTGTAACTTGTTTTTCCGAGCCAAACTGGGATTGAGTCAAGTCCCATTCATTAGATGGAAATTGTAAAGGTTTTCCTCATTGGTCCAAAGATTCATACATACATACATTGTTTTGATGGATTTATTTATAAATTTGTAAATGTGAATAAGCGGATATTTTTAATTCCCATATTTGAGCCAGCTTGTCCTAGTCCTTGCCCTTCAAAAAAGTTTGATAACTTAAACAAAAAGTTTTTAGCTTGGTTGAGTGTAATTAAATAGGTCCCATTATTCAAAAGAAAAAGGTAGAGTTGGATGTACGTCATATCTCAAAAGAATTACTAGTTTATTAATAGCTCCTTCATCCCCTCCTTTCAAGTTGAAGGGAATTGTTTGTTTTAGTAGTTCTTGTTAGAAAAAGTAAAAAAGTTTTTGCTTGGATTGGACGTACACTTTATTTTAATTTGCGGATTCATTTCATTCTTGTTGTTCATTTCAATTGTACTGACAAACTATTTTTATCCTTCTGGGGTTTCTCCGACGGGGAACAATTGCCGTGTCATCCCTTCCAGTTATTTCTGGAAGACAATCCTTCTCCTTTTCCTTCTATCCCATCCATGATATACCATGCCATAACCTACCCGATTATTTAACCTGGAACTTGAAGCAATTCTATAGCAGCAAAATGAGAGGGATACACACACCCCGGGTACATTCACGCTCACGCATCCCAATACCCGAAATGTTGGCTCGGCCCCGGCCTATGTAAATGTCACACGTGGGAAGTGTGTGTGTAGTGTGTGTATTCATTGGAAATTCCCGGGTTTCGGTTCCTCGAAAAAAAACTAACTTGGTCGGTCCAAGTTCATCAATCTTCTTGATCCATGCAGATGGGTTGGATATGGAGCAGTAATAATGCCAAACAATGTTAGTGTGAGAGTAGCCAAGGTTAGGGTTAAATTCTGAAGAAGAGTCGGGTCGGGTTCTTTAGATTTTTTTTCTCCTCTCTTTTCCTCATCCCAAGATACTCATCTCTGTTTTTTTTCCACTCACTACACTGTGTGTGTGTCAATATGGAGTTAAAGGGAGGATAGGGACTTATTGACACTTACTTCCCCATAAGTTGAAGGGATTAAGGCCCGCGGTCCGTCCATCTTGAGAAGGGAAACTGATTGGCGGCCAAGTGTTTGAAAATAGAGAAGAAGGAATTTAAAAGATGTATCTTTTTATGGAAAGAAATCCATCCGTTGGTGTGGTAGGGTCACATAGTAAAAATGTAGTAGGAAGATGGGCAAGGAAGGAATTTTAGAAGAAGAGACAGTCCATATGGAGGAGTGCATGTGTGTGTGAGATGATGGGAAGAGCAGACAAGGGAGTTTGTTTAGAAAACATATGATGAGTCTTATGGAGCCAAAGGGTACGGGATCGGTTAAAGGGTCCTCCAACAAATCCAGAAAGTAAAAGTTATCCCATGCAACGTCTATACCACTAAATAAGTGCCGGGCTTAAGCTTTACAATTGTAATTGGAGACCCACCCGCTTCTCTTCCACCACGGAAAAAAAGGGGCATGGATTTGTACTACAACTAGTCCATTTCATAATTAGTCATCTTGTCCATTTGAATCATATGGAGATCTATTATTAACATAAAGGATTACAATGTTACAAGTTGTACAAATAGAAGCTATGTATTTGTGGTGTAATTTTGAAGATTGTAGTTGGAATTTATGATTTATTTAGGATTTCTGAATTAGAAATGAATTGGGTGCCATTCTGGGGAGGGATGGCTTGCTCGTGCTAATATTTAATGTTTCCGGTGGAATTGACTGACTGACAACTATTAAAATGCAGGATTAAGCATTTGCCCCCTAAAAGCGCATGGCGAATAATAAGGCAAACAAGTTGGCCGGCCGCATGGGTTTTTCAAAGTGAACAAAAATAAAGGATTACGACTGAGCGAAACCCTCAAATCCTCACGTACTCAACGGCAAGAAAAATACATAAAAAACTTAACCATTTCGCTCACAATTGAAGCAAGACGGCAAGAATTAAATGAGGAGGCTGACATGACGCCACGCCATGCTATGGTAGACAAAAGATAAAACCTTGCAAAATTTATCTTTACTCCCAACATACTTTATTTTGAGTAATTAATTTCACACAATTATCACACAAGTGTGAATTGCCATTGTTGTCCTGAATTGAACTCTACCTTTCTTCCCAGGAAACTTAAGACTCACGACCTTAGATTTTTGCAATATTGCAAGTCCTAACATACACATGGGTTCATTAAATTTGTTATACCACATTTTTGCATATGTTAGCAAATTATCAAAAGTCAATCAACTCTGGGTTACCACTTAACCTCTTTTGTTTTGAGTTTGGATAAATCGATGCGCCAGCTTTAATGTCATCCTGTGTTTCCTTGGTTGGCAAACAGCGTGTAATTCGAGTCGTAAGTTCCGGCCTGTTAGTCAAAACTTTAAAAGTGATAAGGGGGAAAGGCATGTATGTGTTTAGTTTAGAATCACCCCGTAAAAATCGTTCATCTCAATGTGTGATTTTCCATCCATGTGCGTGCCTTTTTTCCACATCAGTTTCCTTTGCAAGTTATGCAGAAATTAACCATGCCAAATAATTATTGGCCCCGTATTCTATCAATACGGACCCAGATAAGGGTAAAACTTACTTGTCATGCCAAGGGAATGAATGGACGACGGAATGAACTCTGAAATATTTCACCTCCTTGAAACCCCGCCACAACAACAATAATGATTGTTGTGTAGTCGGATTGACTCAGCTTCTTGTGTCATCATCATCACCCGACTCATTGGCGACGAATTCATAAATGATAATTAACCAAATAAAGGGTTTCACATGGATCCTCAATACAACATACGGAGAATACTTTAATTCATTCCAACACAGTATTCCACATCTAGACTACGTGTCTCCTACTTTCATGCATGTATACGTACATAGATATAACACATACACAGACAGGCAAATGCCCTGTAAAACAAATCACATACATACATGAATTGAAAAGATCAAGTAAGGAAATGGAATAATTTAATAAAATACCGGAGACTCGGCGGCGTCTGGGAAAGGATATCGCGTGCTAAGGAAAGAATAAGGAATGGAATTCCGCCACCGTTTGTTTCTCTTTCATCTTTCCGCCGCACAACCCGTACTGTCCATGCACATTCTATTTTATTCCCAGAAAGTAATTATGCGATAGATGTATGTGGTAATGTGGACATATACACTTTTAATTATAAATCATGTAAACCACGATAAAAGGTCAGAAAATGCCCCACCGCTCACTTGAATCCAAAAATAACATCAAAAACTGAAAATAATAATGGAACCATTTCCCATTCTCAGGTAAACATTAATAATTGATTGGTTTGGAAATAATCGTGAACCACATTTCTATTCCACTTATGAAGGAAAAATAGAATATGCCAGTAATACAAATCTTCGGGATTGCCGAATTGGCTTTTGAAATTGGATCTGATTCCTCTTCCTCATCCACCACGGGCCACGGCTGGTAGAGTAATGAGTAGTATTTCACCCATCGTGCAACACCTTTGATCTCGCAAGGGATGAAGTTGTCGGTTAATGAAACAATCCTCAAAAATTGCAAGGATACAGGAAGAAAGGAGGTAGTTGGATGGTGTAAACACATGGAAATGCCTTAATAAATTTATCGGTCGTGTAGTGTAGTGCAGTTTGACACTCACCTTACCATTTAAAGTTACAATGGGTGGGTCAGGATGTGCAAATCCCCGATGATACAATTCTCTTTCAATATTTACTCATTGGCAATCATTGTCCTGTAATTTTTTCAGGATTTTGTCATGTCCTTTTTCCTCACATTACATTTCATTCCTTCAGCATCTCTTTTAGGCAAAACGTAAAACCCTTTTACTTTTCTTACAGCAGCCAACGCAGCCAACGCAGCGTATCCCTTCCTCCCCCATTTGTTGCATTACATTACATTAAAATTACATCTGGTTTCTTGTATATGGAGTGTCACGTTAGCTAGATAGACGGGGGGTTGCTTGCAAAAAAAAATTTGCAAGAATTTGAAATAAGTGCAATACATAATCGTGAGAAACAAACCAAGCTGCGCCAATCTAACCGCTTTGTGATGCAAGTATGTAGTATATGGTGTGGAGGTTACGACTTACGCTCTTGTATTTGTAATTGAGTTCAGCAGCCAACAGGTCATGTTGCAAGTTCGCGAGTCTCTCATCATTGCCGTCGTCGTCGTAGCCGCCACAGCCGCCGCCGGTCAATAATATTTACTCATATTTGTTGAGAATTTCTCATATCCCACCTGTGCCTATGCTATGCTATGTCATTTGGTCACCCCTTGCCACGCTGCACTGTGCTGACCAATTCCCTCCTTTTTTTTATATTATTATATATCCCTCCACCCTTTATTTTGAAGTAAAGTGACCAGGATTGATTCCAATCGGTAGTAGTAGTCAATTTGTGCGGGAATTGTATTACGTAGACGTAGGATACGTAGGATTGAGTCAGTAGGTCTGTGTGTGTGTGTGTGTGTGTGTAGGATTGGCGGGGTACGGACGTACGTGTAACTTTAACGTAGGAGCAAATCCTGTGTGCTTCGTCTGTCCGTTTGTTGGCGACGAGTCGGTCGTGGAGTGGGGCATCCCCATCCATTGGATTGCATTGCATTGGCTGGCTACGATAGGCAGGAGTTCCCTGCTAGCCTCAACGCTCCGCTTCCAAAAACCTCAGTTGAGTTTCTGCTCACCACCAACTCGCACGTATTTTGGATTTTCGTCTCTTCCCCACATACACACCTTTGTTCATCACTATTAGCGTCTTCACAGTACGTTACACACAGTGTGATACTTGAATTCGTCAGTTGGAAGAAAAAACCATTGACATTCCCTTAAAGGCCAGAGGGATATTATTTTTTGAACAATTAAAATACAATTGTGGAAGTTTAATTAATTAAAAAAAAATTAATAACCGGCAAGGGAAGTGAGTGCGCTTTTGGATAGACACGGACAGACGACGACAGTTGATTGATTTGGTTGAGTGTTTGTTGGAAAATGGATTTGTGGGGTGGTTGGTAATAAATAATTAAAATCAGAGGAGTTAATTCTATTCCCGGCATCAAAATGAGCTCTGTGGCAGTTTTATGTTTGAAAGGATCGGAAAGGGATTTAGACTCGGATTCAATGATGATGGATATTGATGTTGAGGGTTCATCGGGTGACTCTGAACTAATTTTATCAAATGGACGATCAAAAGCAGTTAAAATCCCAGTTGGACATTTTATAAAATACACACATCGGAGAAATGATTCAAGTACAAGTAGTGAGAGGATGACAGAGGAAGAAGAGGATTTGGAGGAAGAGGAAGAAGATTTGGTGGAAGGCGGTGGTGGGTCAAGTCGGGATGAGGAAGATGATGATCTTCCATTGGATCTGAGTTGTCCCATTAAAAGATCAGATGAACACTGCTTCTTTCCACCATCTAAATCATCATCGACTTCATTCAGTCTCCCGCTCCGTTTTTGAAGATTTTGAAAGAGATTCCAGTTCCCCTCAAGACTCGGATGATTCGGATGAAAAACCCATGGATTTGGGATTCAATCCAAAAGCGTACAAAAAATCTCTGATGAAGAGATACCGTAAGTCATAGCATACATAATCTTTCCCTTCAAATCCTTCCAGTCAGTCGGGTAGTTTATGTCTTACTTGACCTTAACCCACTGGACTGCCTTGCCATACCTCCTCCAGGAAATGCTCGCCTGGCTGGAGAAATACATCCATCCAAAGTCCAATTATGTTAAATCGTTCAAATCAACAAAAATGAGGAAATGCAGTTTTTTGGCATTCATATTATATTTAATTTCCTCATCTCTCATCCTGGATGTCATTCCAAGGGCTCTTTAATAGTTTTCACACGCCCGAATTACACTCGTGTTATTGGGGAAATGGGCAAACACACACGGGAAGGCACGGCACGGGGAATGGGCGGTTGCCGTTGCCAGTCGGTCTGCCTCCCGTGCCGTAGTGCCTTTGAATATTTAATAGCCAGACAGCACGAGGATTTGTATGCACTCCCGAAATTTGTGAGTGAAAGCAAACATTCCATTACAAAATCGAATGTCGAGGAAATATTTTCATTGTTCCGTATCCCCATTTCCCGCCAAGGCCTTGGCGGGTCGTGCCAATTCATCGAGGGTAATTTTTTTGGCAAATGATTTGATTTGGGTTTATTTCCCTCCAAAAGTCCACAACTTGATCTGTAGTAGTAAGAACGACTAACCAAAAACCCACAACAAAATCCAAACGACGCCGCAACATATTTATTGGCCTGAAAGTCGAATGTGTTCAGGTTAAATTTACAAATATTGTGGGTTAGGAATGGCTGGTTACCCGGGATCCGGATTATCCAAAATACGTACTTCTTGTATCCAATTTTTCCATGTTATGTCCTACTACTACTACAGCACGTCACATTAAAGGATTATGCCTATCGTCCCAGTATTGTATTGTATCTCCCATCCTATATAACCCATGAATATTAAGTAAGGAAATGCCCGCTTCCATCCACCACCACCACCGCCGTTGAAACACGCAACACCAGGACAGGTCCATCCAAATGAACCAGGTAGTCAAACCTGCTCCTGAATTATGTCAATTTGACAGTCACGAAAAATACAGGACCAGGAATTTGTTTCCCCACCACTTTCCGTTCCATGCTTCTGCCCTACTTTACCTATCCACACCAGTAGTGGTCGGCCCATGGCTTCACTTAAACCCAAACACTTTTCATTTGAAGAAGTCAACCAGCATAATTTATTTTATCGGTTTTTATTTCGTTTTCCCTCTTGGAGTTCTCAACGATTCATAAGTAGAGCACCGATACTCCCCGTCCTCATTTTTCGACGACTGACTACTTACTACTTTTTGAATGTAATTATTTTGATGGTAATGTGTGTGTGTACGTACTGCGTGACGTTATTGATTTCCTTCCCGCGGCCACCGAACCAAGTGGTGATGGAATTTCCTTTCCCTCCTTTAATTCCAATTACGAGCTAATTGATTGGCAAAAATTTACAAAAGTAGGACATGGAAGGGAAGAATGTTTGGATCTTAACAAGTAGAAGTGTAGTAAATTTCCAACTTTGAAATTAATTGGATAAAGATGTGAGGATTGATGAATTGAAGGAGGGGTACATCTTAAGGAGCTGCTGATTCCTCTTCTTCTACGTCCTTACATGCGTGGGACTCATTATGATTATTCCTGAGGTTTGAACTACATTATTATGTACGAATACAACGGGGGAAGACAATGGGCGAAGTGCGAATTCTGAATGCGGTAGTGCGTGGAAAGAGAGAGTAAAATCTTGTGTCAACCGACCGTGTCATCTTACCATTGTGACCAGGGATCATCACCGCGTGTGGAATGTGCCACAAATCCATGCGTCATTATCTGAATCAAATAGTTGAGGGGTCATGGGTGCGTGACTTGTGGGGAGTAGTTAGTATTTCTCATTGACCCAGCCAAAACCAAAGGGGATGAGTCTTCGTTTTGAGTTAATTCCTTCCAAGTTCAGGAAAGGGAGAGGGAAACGAGGGTATCGTATAAGGATTGAAATCAAAATATAATTTTGAACTTGACTGATCTTGCTCTAGTTTCGGACACGTAGACAGACACTGGTAGTCCACAAAATATTCTCAAGCTACAAGCTCCACTGCGTTTCCTCTCCTCCTAAGGAAAGGTTGAAGAAGGATTTTATGTTTATATATATAATATTTTCGCGTTTGAATGCTCATTTCATGCACGCATGCATGCATAGGCACACACACACACATACATGTCTTCCTTGGAATTGGATTCTTACAGAAAATGAAATTCGGGACTAGTGAAATGAAAATTAGGTGACCTTGTTCAAGAACTGCATCACATCCCCCATCCAATTCATCACTCCTTCTCCATTGTGAGAACTCACTCTCGATCTCTTCAACCCAAGGAGGATTTGAATCTATTAATTATCAACTTGACTGGTTTTTTATGTCATGTTTGGGGGGAAGGGGGGGGGGGGGGGCGCAAGGGCACGCACCGGTGCAAAGGGGAAACTTGTCAAGTTTTCTCGTCCGTTCGTCTTACTACGTANCCCCCCCCCCCCCCCCCCCCCCCCCCCCCCCCGCAAGGGCACGCACCGGTGCAAAGGGGAAACTTGTCAAGTTTTCTCGTCCGTTCGTCTTACTACGTAATTATCTGGGTTTTTTGTACTTCTGGGATTTCTTTTTTTTAAATATTCAATATCACCTCCCCAAAAAACTCGATTCCAAATTATTCATAACTGTTTACGTCTAAAGTCTGAATTTTGAGAAGGACTGGGGCGGAAGGCGTGGTCGGTCCGTCGGTCGGTCTTACGCGTAGACGGAAGGTCGGTCCGTCTAGTCGGCCATCCGATCGTACGATCCAAACCATCACAAAGTTATGTATGAAATTGTCATCGTCCCATATTGTTAAATCCTATACGATGGTTTCGGTGTCGGTTAAAATATTGAGTGACTGGCTGTACGTACGCTTACGGGTGGATTCGGTAGGTTACGCTGTTGCTAAAATACATATTTCTAACCCTACTACTACATCACCCACATATCCTGGGTGGGCTGGCTATGGCTGGCTGACAGACTGGATAAGTCTTTCAGACCTCATTTTTAATTCAACATTAAATACCGGGACGGTGGACAATCCTATGGACGACGACGAAGAGAATCCTCATACCTCGTCCAGTCCACTTCCCGACTTCATGAATTTCCAATGAGTGGATTTTGAGCGTAGGAGTAGTCAGTCAGTCAGTCAGTTTGGAATTGTTAGGTTGGGTCCGTGGGTTCCCATTAAATTCCATCCGTCCAAGAACTGACGGAAGTTATTTCAAGTTTTGTGGATGGATGAGTAAAGATGGTTTAGTTGATGGGGAGTTTCATAATGGGGGAAGTGAGGGAAAAGGATGTTCATTATTTCCCAAAATCCGTCTCCTTTAAACTAACATTTACTCACCTTCCTTCCTCACCTCACCTACATTCCCATTCTGGAGGAGAGCAGGAGGTGACCTAATTGGGACGGAAATGGAAAGGAGGATACGGATGGACTTTCCGTCAGCAGGGCAAGGGATCCATTTGATTCCGGGGACTGATAACGGCGATTAGTGTGGACGGACCCTTTACCCTTAAATTCAAATATGGGTTACGGCAAGGTTTATTTAAAAAAAAAACTAGTTTAAGGGTGGGGGAGTTCAACTGTTCTAATAAATTCGAGCGGACGTTACGTATGTACTCTCCAAGACCAGGGGGCACCTTGGCTCCCATTCATTAGCCAGGAATTGGGACAATAGAATTAATCCTTGTGGCGTGGCGTAAACCCTTCAGCATTGTGCTTGCACGATCCCAGGCACGAGACTTCAGTTTTCCGGGCATCCTCCTATTATCCCGGTTCGGTTGAACGTCACGTCAGACTTGCTTTCACGCCCCATACTACACGCCCCTCCATTCCTTTCCAAATGCAAGGCATGGAAAGGGGGAAATAAAAGTTTTTATTATTTTCCCGGTATATCCTGGATAGAATGGGATGGATGCATTACTGACTGCATGGCCACGGCCATGACCATGAAAATCCCCGAATTCTGCGCTGTGCTCTTGTGCTGTACGCTGGATTTCGGAGGACTAGAGGCGAAACGGGTTCCTATTTCTCCTAAGCTTTAGCATGGCATGGTATGGCGTGCCATACGCCTCACTATGTAATTTGACATGCATTGTGTGCAATAGGACCATGGTTCATGAATGAATGGATTAAGGACCAGTATGGGGTGATCTGGTTTTTTTTCGCCAAATGATAAAAAATCAATACAGGAGATAAGCCCGGGTTGGATGGGTGTATATGTAGTATACAGGCATGGCTTTGGGGGAATAGCATGTATGTCAAGTTCCGACTGTGGCTTATAACATGTGGTGTGGACCAGCTGTTTTATTTTTATCATGATCCCTTCTTATTTCCTCCAATATTCATTTGATTTTGATGATTGGACAACGGGGAAACGGACTGTTTTATTTTGTAAACATATTTATTTGTAGGATGTGTATTTTAAATATAGAAATGTTGGCGGGACGGGAGGAACGTGCGTTGTATGTATATACGTCATTCATAGTCAGGGGAATGTAATGTAAAAGGTAGAGATTTTTTTAGTTTTGGAAGAAGGAACTGAGTGTGAGTTGACACTTGTCACTCGGTTCTGCTCTAACTCCCCTCAAATCATTGTCATCCTGATTCCACGTTTGACTTTCATGAGGACAAGACGACATCCCAAGTTTTCCTTTCTTTTTCTCATCCTTAACCCATGGGAGGAAGTTGGTAGTGGCACAGGCCCAGGACAAAATCCCCTCTTTGACAGATTTCTACAAAATATGTGTGTGTGTTGGATCTCTTTTTACCTTCACCTTCATCCCGAGGATGTGGGGGACTGGTACTGAGAGGAAAATGAGGATTCAAAGGGAAAATGTTGATGACGGAATTTTTTTTTTGGTGTGAGTTGAGATGAGGAGTACGTACGTACGTGCTCAACTCAACTCCAGTTCCATATGTACAAAATCATCCTTCCTTGGATTTGATCTTAATTTCCATCCCAAGGCAAAACCCCTCACATCAAAATAATGCCGAATAATGGCTGAGCTTGATCAGTCAAACGGGACAAGCTTGGGTTGGAGCAAGGAGATTTGGGACAAGCTTGCCTTGTCGGCATGACGGAAAGGAATTGGAGAAATTTATTTTTTCAAGAATTTGAGCCTTTTAAAAACACTACTTCGTTTTTGTTAGCCCCCTTTATTCTGGGGGATTGGAGTTTTTATCATTTATTTTTAGTGTGTGGTCGTGGCCGTGCCGTGCTGAGCTTGTAGACTGGATGGATTTATGATTCTTGGGTCTCATGTAGGGCGTGAAGGCGGCGTAAGGGTTTCAAGGGCCCTTAATATCTTAATTACGGGTTTTGTCTGGTCACTCCATGCCTCCTCCACCACTACTCCTTACCTTTACATGGGTTCCATTCCAACTACTCATATCTTTAACCTAGATTTATAAATACGAGTACTTACTCTTTCTGTACCTGCCCTTAGTCCCTTAAACTAATCTTAAGTCCCTTATTTTTAACAAATTTTGATGGCAAGGTCGAAGTGCTTCCCTTGCCTGCCCTTGTAGACATAACAAGTCGTAGTCTTTGGCAAAACAATACAAAATTGGTTTGTGTTGACGTTGACTGTCCGGGGCCCTTTGGTCTGGTCCATGCTAAATGACCTTAGTCCAAGTCCCTATGTTATTCATTCCCCCGTGTTTGCGTCCAGATTAGATTTTAAGGACTATTTGTGGAGGACGAAGGCCCCTGGACGGATTACATTGGATCCGTGTGTTGTTGATTCCATCCCGATTTAAATAGACAATCCGTTTGTTGTGTAGTTCCTTGCTTATGCCCTGATGAGGGTTAGGATTTGAAGGGACTCCATGGATGAACCTGTCCCATATTCCTTTAAGCATTGACATACATTAGTAGTAGTACCTCCCTGGAACATGGGATCCCTTGAGGGTTTCCTATAAATCAAAGTTAGTTTTTGGGACTTGTCCTTCATATGTAACTCTGTGTGAAGGTTGGTTTCAAAGTGGAGGGTCACTCCATGGCCTCCTTGGAATGAGGTTCTACCCTTAAGAGGAAGAAGGAAGCCAAGTATTTTTTTTTGTAAGGAAGTGGGTTACATGGCCAAGTTTAGTATAGTATGTTGGTATGTGAAGATTAAGGATGTGGTCTATTGGTTGAAAGGACAGGTACATAGGTACTTGGGTAGCACAGGTAAGGCACGCACGCACCTTTGAAATTCCCCCCTTGGGATATTTTTGGACCTTTTATTTGTGAGTAAGCAAGTGCTTCGTTCATCTCGGATGGGGAAGGGCCCACTACCACTTGGAAGGCACAGGTGGATTCATCGGAAGGTATGGGGATGAGATCTGTGGTAAGGATAATAATGATAACGGTTCCCGCTGACGTGAAGACATGTTTCAGTTGGGATCATCTCAAACCCGTTTCCAGGGCCCCTCCTTGTTGTCCCATTTACTTTTTTAAGGACCTAGGACCCTTAGGTTCCTTTCTCAGGAATGATACATACTTATGCAGGATTTGTTTTTTTTTTAAATTTTCCGTTGCTTTGTTGTGATTTATGTGGTAGACTAGAGTCGAAAGAGAAAGGAGACAGACCAGACTAGAAATTAGGATTGGTAAAAAGCAATTAGGGTCCTCGTCCATGTAAACCAATAATATTTTTGTTGTCGGGCCTGCACTGTCACTGAAGTGACTCGGTATTTAAGAATTAAGGTTTTGTATGTAAGCTGATTAGGCAATATGCACTGCGTAGTGAGTCTAGTCTGTTGGAAAACACCCTTCCTGTCTTGAGTCAAAGGAAAGTGCCAGTGAAGGTTTTTGTCACACTTGCTCCGTTGACACAAATAATTGCTTCACAACATACATAAAATTTGGATGGGTTTGGCTGGCTTGGCTTTGGATATTGTTGACACCGACGACGACGACGAAGTCAAGAAGATGGAAGAAGCTTCAGAATTTAATGGCAATGGCTAATAGCTTTCACACATAACCCAATGCCCAAGGATTTGAGTGAATGGGTCCTATGTATAACGTACGTAGTAATGCGTTTGTATATCGTGCGTAGTTGGCTCCAAAAATAAGACTAGGAAATAGAATGAGGGAATATGGGAAGGGGAAGGAATTACGCATTCCAAAATCAAAGCTATTTTAATTGGAGGAACAAGGAGTGAGTGAGTTGGAAAATTCCCCCAAATTTTAAAGGGAAGATTGGATAAATCAGGGAGTTACATTACATTACTATGTACGTACAAGCATATGGGAAGTTAAAACGTGATTGAATGGCTGGAGGGGATAGAATGTACTAAATTAAAAATGATGGGAAGGAATCCTTCTTTCGAGGGTGGATCGAGTGGGATGAGATTTTTTGTTTTGACGGTGACTTTTATGAGTCATTGGAGTTTGGGAGACACGGAGGGGGTTTTCCGTGCTTCATTTATTTTTTGAAGGAACCGCTTGAATGCATTTTACTATTTTGCTATTAAGAATTTTACTTCGGGGGTGGCTGGTTGTCATGTACTTAATACATGGATGGCATCACAGGCAGACACCGCGCATTTATTGAGTTTGGCAAAGGATTTTAATAGCTCTTCGTTATAGAATTTTTGGAACAAAGGCAAGGATCCTCGTAAATAATAAAATGTGGAAAATTGAGGGGTCGGGATCTATTAGCCATTTTGGAAAGTTGCCGGATTTGCTTAGATTTGGCGACAGGCTGACTGGGAGTGAGCTCTATGTATGCATAATTAAAATAACGTGGCCGACATATGAAATAACTGTTCAACCTTGAAAAAAAACACAGCTAGTATAAAAATAAATCAATTCCCCCCATTCAATTAATTGCTCCCGTTCGTTTACGCGTTAGGTAACCGGAATCGTATTGACTCCGTCTGTAACTGGATCCACATTTCAATTTTCTTTGAATTTTGTTGTGACGTGAGTTTGTTTTGCAACTTCATAGTCGAGGAGATGGAGAGAACTAGAGCAAATATTGTAAGAGTGGAATTGATCTGCCTTTTGGCGAAGGAAGGAAGGAACGGTGGGTCGGAGCCATTGCATTGCAGGTTTTCCATTTCAACTCCACTTTAAATGAAGAAAAAAAACGGAAAGGCGAGACACAACTAGCTAAAGCCCGAGTAACCTAGTCGGGCATGATGGGAATAAAATCCGAAAAAGAGAGAGTGAAGGCCACGGCCAGCGCCCTACCCTACTACACATTACATTTTCCAAAGTGAAAGGCGAGACTAAGAATGGGATGAGATGGCCGGGGGAAGCGGGAGTTTCTAAAAATAGGACAAAATCGGGCGGGGACTGACTGACTACTATGGAATGCAAGTCCGGAAAGAGTCTACTATCCTTGACGTCAGTGGCATGGCTAGGGATCGATCCTATCCGAACTTGAAGCCTGTCTTTCCTCCTCTGAATATATCCGTATGGACCTTCTACCCGGGCCATTTGATTCTCTCTTCCTTTCTCCTAGTAAAGAAAGGCTTGAGAAAGTATTCAGAGAGAAAGGCCATGGCACGGGATGGGAACGGAGCCAGACTTGACTTTGATCAAGGTTTTCGGGGAGGAAGGAGGCGAGGCGTCAGTCTATATGTACACCAGAATCTAAATTGGAATAGGATATCCTATCCATCTATACCCTTTGTTCTTTTCCTATTCACTCACTTTATCATGTTTTATTCCTTCCAAGAAAGTTTCACTCGGCCATTTCATTGGTGGATGGATGCATTCATGGGTTTGGGTTTTAACCTTATCCCTACCATTGATAGGGAATTTAACTTTCTGCAAAAAAAAGAAAATACAGCAGATCAATATAACCCATATTACAACTTGAGATTCTTCCCCTAACCTTCACAATAATGTCGGAATTGAGGTTGGTCCTTGTATTTTACGTGGAAAGGAAAAGTGATCTGTCCTCAGGGATGTAATTATAAAAGGAAGCAAATACAAGGGGTTCACATTACGTGGGTTGGATGGAGGCTTGCCGGATTCTAACTAAAAATAAATTGTTCAGGAAATTAAAATTTTGCGAAAAATCCCCTCCAGTTGTTCCACTCACTCGTGGACTGGGATTTAATTTTAAAGGGAGGGGTTCACTTTGGAGCGGACATCCGTTTTGTTTGATCCACCAGTTTCACTTCTTTTATTATGTGCTCCTGTATTTCTGTATGAGCGTCCACTCTCGATTTCCATGGGAACTTCTAATCCAGTACGGTGTATGGATATTTGAGGGGCGGAAGTGAGCCGGAAGTGTGGACCGCATTTCAGAATGTCAATCAATTGACTGGGCTCCTACAGGCAAGCATGCTCACTCTCATAAATTCCAGTTCCGGTTTTTTGGACGGAACATTTTATAATTTACAAAGGGCGAAAGCGCCTTTCGTACCTTGGGAGTGATTTCCGTCTATCAATCAATGCAAGAGCATTGCTTTTTGGGGTGAGCAGAACACAGGATTTGCAATTGCTATTTGCTGGTGTTGTTTGGGGGGTAGGAAATAAATTTTCATAGTCACAAACAATAGGGAGTGAGATTAATATAAAAAAAAGAGAGGGTCATTATGGAGCAGTAGTGCAATGGGTTGGTTGGCTTTACAATGGAATGGATGATGCATTTAATTTTATTTTCATTTGCATTGCTTTAGGCTTGTGGTGTTGTTGCTACAAATGAACTAGTCCTTGACCCCTTCACGATCTCCATGTTGGAAAAGAAATAATAACTAACTACTACCACCACATCTCGAGGAGGGAAGGGGTATTGTTATCATGTTATGCAATATGCAATGAAACGGAAAGGGAATTCCCAATGGCTATAATTTCAACTGTAATTAATTAATTATCCACATTAGAATTTACCCCAAATCCCCATGTATGTATGTAGGATAAAGACATGGATTTATATTTTGTGGATATGACTTAAGAGGAGGGGAACATGGTTTGTCATGTGGAATGAATGGATGCATTTTTTGAGGGTTGATGATGATAACTGCCTTTGGGATGTGCATTACTCGCATTCTCTATCCTCCATTTAACTTTCGCTTGGCCCACTGACACAGATGAGGCGGGGAGGATGGGTGGGGGGCACACGTAATGGAATAACACGTAATGTGCATACGGAGTGTGTGGGAAAAGAGGTTTGAAACATGGATCAATTTAATAATTCACAACTGCCGGATTTGTATTGACTTAACTACTGGATTTAGTCCAGTTTTGTTGTTAGTACGTACGTACGTACGTACTCACGTAGTCAGGGGAATGGAACCAGGTAATCAATTCATATGAAATGGCGTACATAATAGCAGCCAAAATGGTTCCAATTTGACACTAGGACGATTACTTGGAATTTAACAACCGATCCAAGCTTAATTGCCCCTGTCTTTTTACACACAAATAAATGCATTGCGTATTTATTTATTTGGGCCGATGCAGTTGTTTGATTGAGGCTGTGGCTTTGGTTGGGAGGAAAGTGTTAGCTGCTTTTTCTAGGAAAGATTTATCCCTTCAAACACAACGGAGGCGACACGACGACGCCTAAACTCCACTTTGTTCTCAATTTCCTTGCAAATTTAGTTGACCTAATTAGGTTCCTTACTCCCCGGAGTGAGTTCATGAGGGGTGACCACCATCACTGCCATGCCATGCCATGCAATGTGCAATCCAAATCTACTGCACCATTTGCTACATACGACGACGATTCCATATCAAATTGGGTCAGGAAGAAAACCTAACAAATAAATACGCGCTCGTACTGCAAATTGCTACCGCTCCGCTTCTGCTGCAGTCGGGTGGGAAATTTTAACCTTATCAAACAAAAATTCCATTTAATTTGTATTTGGACTTAATTGCAATGTCAGTGGGTGGTGGTGCACTGCAGGCATTGTGGTAGGCTAAGCAGGAGCAAGCATATGGAATTAAAGCCTACGGAAGGATAAAAGACCATGGAACGGAAATTTCAATTAAGCCCAAAAACTAAATCTTGGTTGGATTTAATTTTGTAGTAATTAAAATGTATTTTCAAATGCGGCCAAAGAGTTGTGCGTAGTTAGGTTTAGTAAACCACAAGAATTTTCCTTTCGTACTGCAATGCAGTAGTGTTGACTGCTTGGCTAAGAAAAGAAGTGAGGGTCATATGGGATGGGGCAGTAATTGTTTAATTATCTCATCTTTCTGCTATGATGCGGCTGTGACTACTTCAAATTGAAACATCTCAAATTTTGAGACTATTTTTCATAATGACTTTCCAAGTTCCCCTCCCCCCACCGCACCACCTTCCCCAAGCATTTGCACTTTATGCAGGTTAAGGCTCACCTTCCTCACGGCACGGCATGCATACATTATTATGTTTGACTCAACATGCAATATATTACTTAACTTGGTGGAGTAGCTAGCAGCATGGGTGATTAGTTAGTCATTCACTCACTCCCTCATGTCAATTCCCTTACAATATACAATGTATATGTATGATGCCATTGATCTGGAGTAAAGTGCCTGCCACCCTCCTTATATTTCTCATAAGGTGCAAAGGGGAGTTAATTACTACTACCGCTGCCGCGGAGGAGGGAATGAGGTGAAGGACGACGGATTCAAAAATATGAACTTCCGAACGATGGACTCCTATTGGCTGCATTCCCATTATGTACTACTTGCATGGGAATTTGTTCCTCGCTCACCTTTTTTTATTATACACAATATACCTGTCCTAAATTACATAGTATAGGATTTTTGGATGCAACCACCTGTATGCACTGTAATGCAATGCAATTAAAATCCCTCGTTGCTCCCATTTAGATTCATTGGATTGCAAATTGCAAATCCTATGTGAACGTACGTGTTAATGCAATCAAGGGATACGTACCTACAAGTACAGGGCAGGGTAAGGGAGGAGATTGACATTTGTATCAAGTCCGGTTGAGGATTGGATATACATAGGATTTGAATTCCTGGCTTATTTTTGGGGTTGGGGTGGATGAATGTGAAATGATGTGACGTAATAAATAGTAGTACGGGGGACAACAACGGATTGGGATAACAATGGAGGCCAGAGATATGCGTGGCTTGAACGTGGAACGCATTGACTGAGTAAACAAGGCTTTGAAGGGTTACGCAAAACTATTGCGTTAAAGGTATACAAGCTTACATAATTCATTAAGCCGTCTTCCTTAATGCTAATCTTGATGTACAATGTTCAAAGATTCCAATCCAGATTATTACCTGTCGTACTTATGTACGTACGCGTACGCGTACGTACGTACGACCAACCATTGTTCCCTTCATCTGATTTTGCAATTTTTTTTTGCCATTACTAAACTCAAGCTTTGGATTGAAAGTTTATTTTGGATAATTTTTTTTGTAATAAGCTCCCATTCAGGAATTCCTTCAATTATTTTATAGTATTTTGTGTGTGTCATGCACATGAATTTTAAAATTCCCCCATTGACTAAATTACTCCAGGTGGTGTGATGAAGTAAATAATTTATTTTACATTCAAAATTTACTAGTTCATAAGGTCAATCTTTACTCGCACGAGACCATCCCATGCAGCGTTGCAGTTGTTCTATTATTCCGAATGAGAAATCTACTGGAATATTGATTACACGGATACAAAACCAACCTTCATCGAAATTAATATGCTTCCGGCGTGTGACTTTAAAACATAAAACCGTTTTCCTTTCTTTTTATCCCCTTAAGGAAATGCCGTGTAACACGGCAAGTGTACATAGTAGTTGTTTAGTTCCTGCATTTAAATCCACTACATTTCCATCGCCATGTGGTAATTGTTGATGTGCTTTGTGCATACATACAATCCTAAGCATCCATTGTATGGCGTGGGTGAGATGAAATCCAATTTGAGTATTATTATTAGTTAAGTTTATGCATTCAAGTCTGGAAGCACGAGTCAGTGAGTCGGTCGGTATCTATTGACCCAATTCCTTCCTTCCCCCCCGTAAGCCCACATACATAAATGAATCGTAAATAAATTCCCCTACGTACGTATCCACACACACACGGGTGGTAGGCAGAGGCGGGCGGGTGTACGTAGTAAACATTGGCGTAGGCCTGCCCTGGCCTAAACACAAGGAGCAGGCAATAAATAAATTTGTTGTTGACTTCCCTCCGTATCCTATGTACGTATCCCACGCTAGCTATGTCCCTTTCGTTCGTTGACACAATTTCCAAACTATATGGAATAGGTCAACGCGGGTTTTTTTTTCTTCTGCTTTTGGCACGCTCCCGTTTTTCTCCTTATTATGACGGGACGACATCCCCCCGCATGCATGCAATATCCACGTACGTTACGTATCCTCACCCACGTAGGTACGAACGTACGTTCTCCGTGTCGGTATGTACGTGGGGGATCCCGAATTCTCGGGAAAAAAAGGCAAATTGGACGGACGGACTCATAGTACCCTGCCCTGCCCTGCTCTGGAATTCAATACATGCATATTAGGTTGGCAGAGTTATAAAAAAAAAGCCCGTGCCCGTACGCCACACACACACGGGTGAAGTGGTGGATTTTCTTCTTCGTCTTTTCTTTATTACGTCTCCTTTCCCCTTCTTCTTTGGAAATAGGTCAAGAGTACTTTTGGATGGGGATGAGGGAGGAGGAGATTGGGATAACAAAGGAAGGAGATTTTTTTCCACACACACACTTCCTTCCCTCAAATGCCGTCCGTTTGTTCGTTGCTGTTGTTGTTTGGTTCATATATCTCATGTATATTACGTAAGGAATCCCTCAGGTCTTACGTACGCACGTTACGTAGTTAAAGCTATTATTCTACTCAACCACCTTCCCTTTGGGGCCTAGCCCCGTAATTTGTGTTCCATATTGGGATAAAATAATATAATAATAATTCCTTTCCTCCGCTCCGTCGTGTCGCCCGCGCCCTTGGGATGAGATGGATTGGATTTCTGGGTTATGCAATCCAATGGATGTACGTACGTATGTATGTAAGGAGGAGCGGGACTAGGAAGCCCGCCTGGGTTATTGAAGAGGTTGCGACGACGGCGGTAGGCTGCTGGACTGGATTACACAACTAGGGAGTTTTAGCCCTAGGAACAGTCTAGACGAAAGAGGGAAGAGAGAATAGGTCGGAGGATGGATTCCGGGAATGTAGGTCAGTAGTTCTCTTTTTCGGGGCAACTGACGACGACGTTTGTAGTAAACCCCCCGCCGCTGAATTGAGGGGGACCTTCACTTCCTTGCTTGCTCCAGTTTCACATTCCCAGGATTTGAGGGAAAAGACGCAGTTAAAACGGATGTTATTCAATTCTGAAAAGTAAAAGTACACTCGACTGACTACTCCCGGGATTGGCCCCGATTTCATGCTCTCCCGCCTGAACGTGAGTAGCCATGGCGGGATTTTTAAACTTAATCATGGGATCTGATCCCTTTCAATGAGAAAAAAAACTTTATGGTTGACCGGAATTCACAATGTATTTGGGTTGGGTAGTTAATAAAAATTTGGGATTGGAATGGGACTGCGGATGTCATATGTGTGGCCGTGACCGGCCTTCGGATAAAAATGTGTCATCTTTATTTTATTTTTTAAAGGAGGGGTGGATACGACATGACATACATAGTTTTTGGTTTCATCCCGAAGGAATGAAATAGGTCGGATTTGAGCATATACATACAACTCCAACTCTTCCATATTTCCCCCTTATATTCTAACTTGTCATTTTGAATCAGTAGTTCGTTACGTTACATTAAATCAGTACCCACAATACCGTAAACCATATACTAGGAATTTTCCCGTTAGACCCAGAAATCCTATCGGGATTTGTCCTCCTTCCTGGTCCCTCGTCCTTCTTTTTGAAGGAAGTATTATTGTGAAGGAAAAAGATACCTGTTCCCTTGAGGTGAGGTACTATGAGGCCCTTCAAAATCAGGTCATGCACTTACGGGTCATGTAGTCCCCTTACTCCCTCCATTAATAACTGAGGTTGAGGGGTTTTTAAGGAAGGATCCCATTGTTGGCTATTGTGGAACAGGAAATAATATGATTTACCGTATGGTTTTTTTATGGTCCCTGTAAAAAAAAAGGCGGATGGGACAGGACAGGATGATTTAGCATGGAGCCCTTAAAAATCCCTCATATTTACATTCCCATTGTAGTTGACCGCAGTGATTGAATTGTGTAGTGAACCATTGATGGGAATCCGAAAATCTATTTCCATTTGAAGCGCCTTAATTAGTTCTCGTCGTACGTACGTAATCATGAGGAGCCAAGTTCTACTCCCATTTCCTGCCAAAATCCAATTTTCTAGTAAAATTATACTTTGAGTAAATGAAGGGCTATGGGGCCCCCCCTGCTCTTCCCATAGGATTCAAAGAGTAAAGAGAATAGGACATGATAGGTGGTTGGGAAGCTAATGTGATTTTCCAGTCCATGGATGGATGGATGGCATGAAAGAGTTATCTCTCAGAGCTTGAGGAGTAATGTACGGAATGAAGGTCGGGTGGGTGTTTGGATGAGAAATCATGATAAAAACCGGATCTGTTCCTTTCCAATTCGGTTCCTTTCACAACAGACGAGTCCAAGACAACGCATTGCGTTGGGTTTTATTTTTTGTCGTCTCAAAATGAGGAATACGCACATCTTTGTTTATTCTTATTTATTTTGAGGGAATAATTTAAGGAATAATTAGTGTAATTATGTACGCGAATTTCTGACTGATTGTTCAGATGTAGGGCGGATTTGTATGCTGGGGCTCACGTACATACGTAAGATTGTAATGGAGGGAAAAGGCAACAGCTCAGAAAAACGTCTCAAGAATTTAGAATTTGGATCATGGTCACTCTTATTTATTCCTCGACATGCATAATGGCTTACCTCCTTTACATTTCGCACACTACCAATAGCTCAAATGCGAAATGAAAGGGAAGTTGAATGAACAGTCAGTTAGTTCGTTTGCGTAATCCTCTTTAACACACTCATGGACTTGCATCCAAACATTCTCTCCCCTTGCGCAGCGCAGGACTCCCTCAAGGGATTGCACGAACAATTGGGCAAATATAAATAATTATATTATTTTTGCTTCTTTCCTTTAGGCCGTCCCTCTTTGGACATTCTAATACACATTATGTACAATATTTAGTCAAAGATCAGGTCAGGGGAGCCAATGAGGAGGTGTTTTTTCTTTTCACACACACTCAGACATTCATTATTCATAATTGGATTCATTTCTAAATATGGGCTGAGGGCTCCTGCCCAATTCCCATCAGCAAAGGACTCATTCCTTAATGTCCACTACATTCAATTCATTATGGGTCAATTGGGGATTAGACATGGGGCGAAGGGATGAGAAATTTTGATTATTGACTACGCCAGTGCAGTGTGGATATTATGCAAGTGTACGCGTGTCCACATGCACAGATTTCATACATTGCTTGCAAATTCTCCCATGTTGGGAGTAAGGGGATTTAATTGCCGTGTCACGACAGATGAAGGAGCACATTGTTTGATGGCGTAGTGCCGTGCCGCAGTGTGGTGCAAAAATTAATCCTTCCTTACATAAGACATTCAGGAATAAGATTAGAGGGGAATTAATTAAAAAATAATTATTTGTTCTCCTCGCATTTCCTTAAATAAACAAATCCTATATAAAAAAAAGATACAGCCTGGCAAGGCAGCTATTTAGTAGTTGTGGTGAGGATGAGATCTTGTATAAAGTTTCCCAGGTTAATGTTCTGGTGGACCTTGAAGTTGAGATGAGTTTTTTTTTCTCCCTGGGATTTGTTGTAAGGATCCCGAAAATATTTTGAGATGAGCGAAGCATGGAAAAAGTTTCCTTACTTGTCTTCCACCCAGTTGCATGGATGTTGGATGTGATTGGATTGGACGACGACGTTTTGGCTGGGTTGTTGAGGAATGAGAGGTTTCCCTCATCATTCCGTAACATTTCACAGATGACTGGAAAAAACAATACATGTTGTATGGTTGTACAGTATGTTATATGTTCCCTCCTCATCTCCAGAGACCTGTTTTCTCAAAAAAAGGAAGGGGTTAAAAAGAATTTACAACAAACTCCATCACATAACCAATCCATAACATCCCACTCCCTTCCCCCTTACAAAAATTCACATCCAGGAAAAATCGTCTTTATTTTTATGAACAAGTTGAGATGAGGATGAGCATATGAAATGAAAACGTATTTGTTTCAAACCTATAAAAGGTAGCAAATTGTTTAGTTAACCTTGATTCCGTCATTCTATGTATACACACATGATGCACATACATACGATTGGACGGGACGGGACAGGGAAGTGGCTGCAACCAGATATTTTTTTACATGTGTATTTTTGCTCAATTGGACTTTGGAGGTGTTGGTGTATGCGTTAGTTATGTAATAAAATGAGGATGCAACTCCCTGCCCTGCCCTATGTATCTTCCATCCCATAATCTATCACACTACAAAATATTATTGCACTACAAACTGGTTTGTGGGTAAATTAAGGCTGAGGCTTACAACTGGCCATTCAAAATGCATTAGTTGTATTGGAATGTCTTTGATTTAGACAAGTAATACTACAGTACACAGTTAAGTGGGTATTTGGTTGTTAAACAAATGAATATCCCTGATAGCTAATGGGACTTGGTTTAATTTGAAGGAAGAAGGAAGTGTGAACATAAATTCAAAAGAACTTCTTGGCTTTTAATATTCTAAGACACGTTTTAAGGGTTTCTTAGGATTTCCCTTCATCATTTTTATGCGTGAGCAATAATGAGGTGTACGGTACGGACAATCCGTCCACATACTTTTGGAAATGCTCTTATGTTTATGAGTTGTTGCATGCTTGTCTCCAGACGCCAGGATTCAAGTTTCTTTCTGGACCTCTTTACTTTTTACCATATAAATGACTTTACCCTTTTGTTTTGATAGTCATGCATACTTCTACTGCTTTTTTCCTCTCAAAATTTTTGTTTCCCTGTTATTCCAACAGCATATTTCTTATTCCCTTCCCTTCAAGGGCCTGGTCTGGGCTAGCCTGCCTGATGGATGAAGATATTTTTTGGGCCATAGGATATGTGTGCACAGAATTATTTTGTCTGTTCCACGATTCTCCGCCCTCCTTCATTTATTTTTTTTAATCTAGCCTGCCTGATGGATGAAGATATTTTTTGGGCCATAGGATATGTGTGCACAGAATTATTTTGTCTGTTCCACGATTCTCCGCCCTCCTTCATTTATTTTTTTTTAAACCGTGCGTCTTCATTCCAAGGTTCCCATTCCTTGGCATCCATGTACTTAAGTACTTTCGTTTGTCATATCTTGATTGGTCAAAACTCCAGTACACCCCTTCAGCAAAAACCCCGGTTTTTTTCAAAAACGAAAAAAAAAACAAATCCGTATGAAAGTACAGCAGGTGGATTCGGTGGATTAGGCGA
This sequence comes from Orthonychiurus folsomi, assembly GCA_036851895.1. Classification (NCBI taxonomy): domain Eukaryota; kingdom Metazoa; phylum Arthropoda; class Collembola; order Poduromorpha; family Onychiuridae; genus Orthonychiurus; species Orthonychiurus folsomi. Next base: position 4,111 of record JAAXYW010000112.1, on the reverse strand, counting down.
GGAGGTAATAAATTAGATCTGAAGCTGTGATTTTTATTGCACTCTCACGCACACACACTCACCCGCACGCCAGTGCCAGTGCCAGTAAACCGGTAGTAGTGGGCCAGGGAAGATAGTTTATCCCGTGTTGGACGTGCTATGAAATCCTGACGAGTAGACAAATAATGATTTCCGGACTTGGAAGCCAGTTTCCGCCCTTAGTTTTTTTCCTTTGGTTGAATGGGAAAGATGAGAGGATTTGATTGGGTGCCATTCTAGCACCTTCTCTATCATGCAAACCGTCATGTCTCCAACATGTGGATCCACACTATCTACTGGAAATTTGAATTTTTTTTCTGGACACACATTGCTTACCAACACAATAAAAAAATCCCCAGAAGGATGAGCTGTGTTGTGTAGTGTTGGAATGCATGGATGGATATTGGACAGGTTGGCGTTGGCAAAGCTATTCAATTCCAAGATAAAGTATAGGATTGGATGAGTGAATATATTCTCCTCTTTTGAATGTCATGTATGTATGTTATGCAGTCCACGCAAACCCGTACTCGTATTAATGGGATGAAAGGAGAAGTAAAAACACCTGTACATCTTTTCCTGTATTTAAGCTCCTCTTATATAACTGAGCGTACGCCGATTATGTACGTCCTTCCACGTGGATAATGGATCTTTCAATTTCTGGTACATATCGCCGTTGGAGACATCCAATTCAAAGCCCAACAACTGCTAGAACTAATTTTGAAATGCTAAGGCTTGAATTGCTTGCTAAAATATTTTACATTAGTTGAATTTGTAGAAATAATTTATTTGCTCCGTAAAGGTACGGGCATATGTACAATGTAGTTAATTGCGTATTCGGATGGAATTTATTGGGTTCGGAGACTAAAGGCCTTAATTCCTGTGTAATCCTCGTCTTGAGGGCACGCCTGGGGCGAAGTACATAATTTCATCTTCTTCTCTTTTTTTGCATAAGACTTGACGTAATGTGAAACTGGTTACACATCCCATTGGATTGGTGTGGCTTGGAGATTGTGCTTTGAGTGTGGCTAATAGTGATTTCCGTTTGAGACCGCGTTGGATTTATTTCTCTGGCCTTGGGATGAACTTTTTTTTTGCTCGTCTCGGCTCCTTGTTTGTTCACTTTTTATTTCACAGGTAGTTAAGGGTTGAAGCTGTACGCTACGTACGTACGCGTACGTAAGCTTCGCTATCTCACCGTGTGCTTGGCTCACACAATGCAATCCCTTCCATCCATTGCATTGCATCCCCATAGCGCCACTCGTCGTACTCACTCTTTGCATGCTTAAAACCGTGACATAAAGTAGGAATATAATGGATGGATGGATGAGGGAAATATATGGAACGGACGTTACTAAAAATGGAAACTGGGACTTGCGCAATCAACGCATTTAATAGACACAATTTCCAATTTCGTTCCACTACCACCTTTACCTGTGACTTTTTTAAATATATATACTGTACTGTGGACCCACAAACATTGTAGGGCTACATATACTATGTAGTGGTAGTCAGTGTTCACAATACAAAAAGACATTTCGTCACTTGAGCTTAATGCCGTGTCGCACAAGTCAAATGACAACAATTGGACGGTGACGACAAGTCCTCCGCCCGGCCTTGCTTTCTGTTTTTCCTCTTGTGTCCCATCAATGAAGGAAATGGATGGCAGGGATTTTAAAGGGTGGGGATTTACACATTAATTTTAAATTGCACCTTGAAGTGGTGCACTTCGTCATACAACCAACTAGGACTGGGTGGAATTAAAATGCGCATTCCTGGTCAAATCATACCAAATTGTTTGTAGTATTTTTTTTCCAAATCCATGATTACCAATGAGGAAAGCAGGGAAATTAAATTTGACTTTCTTTTGTTTGGATTTTACAGTTGACACAGCTGGTGGGGTACGATTATTGCCACCCGGTATTGAATTTGACGGGCGAAGATCTCCGAGAACCTCCCCGCCAAGAACACTTCTCCAAGGAATCTTGAATCATCATCCAGGAGGAAATCAACTTCTCAACTCAATGCAAGGCGCTCCAAATGGCATCCTTGCCAGTCACAGACCACCCTATACAACGGGCTCAACAGGTAAACAAAAATATAATCATTTTTCCTAAGATTCTATGTATATACCAGCTGGAACACATCTTGATGTCGCGTCATTTCATTTGTGTACAAATACAGTCGCTTTGGTTTGGAAAAAAAGTACATATTAAGATTAAAATTTAGACCGAGAATTAGGAAAGCAGGACGAACAACTTGTCGTTTGCATAAAACATAAATATATTGACATCCAATGCTATAAAATTCATCAGTCCGGCCTCCGGCCTGGCTACCGTTTGAAAAACCGAGAGTGAAACTAGGCCTCTTCCGCCTATCCCGCCTATCCCAATGACTTCTTAACCCCCTTTAGCTTGAGAAACCTCTCGGCCTCAAAATCCTATGCTATCAGTCCCTATCAATAATTCCTAAACAAATGACAATAGCTCAATATTCTGAAGTGTATCCATCGATGAACCAGTGGATTGCACAACTTTTGACTGCTAGAATAGAAATGATGTCACGAGGTCACGTCAAGTCACCGAGCAGGTCAACCAACCACGTGGTAGTCATCTGGACCTGCTTCGGCCTCAAGGAACATTTTGACTTTCAAAATTTGAGTAATGATGACGAGATAATTTTAACGGTTTCGGTATGAGGGACATGGCATAGGATCTCCATTGGATCATTATGAGATAATAACTCTGGTGAGATTTTTAACTTGTGTTTGTCTCAAGTCGTCAGTCACTTGTTTCTAAATTAGAGCGGCAAGTAATTCAAGACGAGACGAAGTGACACGCCGACGCAAGGGAAGTCTTAAATATACGATTTCCATTCACTTTGAAGTAATTCCAGGATGAGGAATGCTTCAGATGCGTGTGTGGTGACTTAATGGTCTTTTACCCGCGTGGGATACACACACATACACACATACCCCAGCAACGTATGTAACTCAAAAATTGGAGGCGCATCTGAATGCCATTTTTTTGAGTGTGAAGATGTAATGGACGGATGGATGGTTTGAAACTCAAATGTGGTGACATGTTAATGAAGGCTCCGCGATGACACTTGAGGGTTCGGTTGGCAGGGGAAGAAGGATTTGCACGAGAAAATTTTTATTATCCATTTCCGATTTCCTTTATGGGTTTTCCTTTCTTCGGGGGGATGGGGTCGTCTTTCCACTTATGACCACTTTACACTTGTAAGGTTTCCTTCATAGTTTTTGGCTGGAAGCATGTGCTTGCCATTTTCTCCTCTACCTTCCGCTCAAAAGTCTAACCTTTTTACCTTTGAAATGACACTTCCCGTATGTTCCTTCTCTCATTTCTTCTCGTTTTGTCTTCATACGGAGGCTATTAAAAATGAACTCCGTTTAACAGCTTTCCCAGTCATAGGATTTGGAAGGATGTCTTTTGCCATTTCCTTCCATTTCTATTTGTATTTATTTGCCTTTAATTTGGATGTTCCTTTCCCGCACTTTTTTTATCCTTTAATTAGAATTCGTATTTTTAAATTTGAATGCTTTGCACGTGGAGCCGATTTCACTTTTTGAACCAAAAGGTCCAGGGGTCAATGCAAACCTTGAGGCATGTCATACCAACCTGACATTTTCTAAAAGCCGTTTGAGTCGTCGTACGAGGATTTTTATTATTTCCTCCGTTTGAGTGGTTCAGGAAATACGGGGAATCCACAGGTCAGGTCGTCCGTCCCTCTTCCCGTCTTCTCTTTCAAAAACTTCAAACCGATTTTCCTAAGAATTGAATGCCGTAATTTTTTGGGACTAGGTTACCTACCGTTCCCGCACGCACCGGTCGGTCGCGGTCCTTCCCTTTCTTACCTGGCATTTCCCTCTATCTATTCTTTTGAATTGTCCCGGTTTAAAAACTTCCTCTCAAATCCAAAGGATTTCATCATCATATTATTTTTTTGCGAAACCTTTTTTTTCCAGAAACTCGGACGGGACGAGTGACAGTGACAATTGATTTACACGGGGTTTGACCTGCAAAACTTAAGCCGAGTGAGTACCCTAAGCTCCTGGGTTTAGCATTCCATTCAT
>JAAXYW010000111.1:0-58860 GCA_036851895.1 Orthonychiurus folsomi | reverse complement strand
GGAACCGAAAGGATAGTACTAAAAATGAATTCAATGTCTGACATAGGTAATAAATAATTTCATTTAATACTATATTCAACTTCAACTTTGGCCAACATTATATTTGGTATAACACACGTAATTTGATAATATTTTGCGTTGGCTAATAATCAAAATCAAGCGAATGAAGTAAGTGCACTCCATTTGTCATGTTTTAACATTTTGTTTATTTATTTAAGATATTTCGAGATCTGGGCGGGTACGAAAGAAGAGCTCACTTCTGACTGACTACGAGTCTCCAGACGCTATCGAAAAGCCTAAACCAATACGAAAGGCCAAACCTGGATCAAATTTTAGACGAAATTTTCTTGACCGGGATGACGCCCCCGGAAGAGTAAGTTTATCACACTACCATGGTAGTAAACTAACTATAGGATAGGGGAAGTGAGGAATGTTTATTTTTTTCTTGTAAAAGTTTTTCTTGAATCTATGACCCCAATCAGAGTTCCAATTTTGTACAAGTCATTTCATTACACTGATTTCACTAATGCGTTTCGGTATCATTTCCTGGTATTTTGTTTTTTCTGGCGAGTCTTTCATTTTCAATATCTGATCCGGAGGGATATTCTCTGATGACAATCAGTGGAGCATTTAGACTTGTGCTGAAACAAAAATAAACGTTAATACTTTTGAAACAAACTATTATATGCAAGTGGGCATTATTGGGCTCACCTTCCCCCTAAATCTTCTATCATTGTTGAGCCAATAACCACGATCAGAGCATAGATGATTCCAGGAAATCCCAAAAAGCACGTTAGTATTAGACAAATGCAAAATTTGTACCAGTCGTCCGTCTTAAAGAGGACTGCTATTGGCGGCAAGAAAAAGCATAGAAGTACTAGGAACAGGTCCGCGCATTTTTCGTCGTCTGATTTTATTGCTTGTTGAGCTCGAATCTCGTATCTCGTTGCATGATAATTCATTGTAGTCGCGTGTGACAACAATTAACCGAGGAGTCTTTTTCGCCTTATAACGCGGTGCCAAGCAATGTTTGATTCAGGCAGCACAAATATGAAGACTCGGAATTTTTTTTAAATTTGTTATTTCAACAAACTTTCCACATAGATACCTACTGAAAAGATATTAAGTCAAGACATGTCCTTTCAAGCTACCGTTTTGAAGCTTTTTATAATTCAATTTTAATACAGGTCACATCACCCTGTTCGTTCATTGTTTTGTGTAATGCATTTCTATTCCTGATTCATTTCAGGTTGCCCTGAAGGTTGGTAATGCGTTTGCCAAGAAAACAAAGAAATCAACATCGAAGAAAGTAAAGTATGAACCGATTGAAGTGGAGGAGGAAGAATTTTTGCACCCTGATTTAGACATTTTACTAAGCGAAGAGGGAGAAGGGGATTTAGAAATGGACGTGCCACTAGAGTATGACGAGACGGATATGCCTATTTTAGCCGCAGAAGAATTAATTGATGAGGAACTTCTTGATGAGGAGGATGGGGCAACAGAAATAACCAAATTAAATAGTATTAGTCGTATTAAATCTCAAGCAGAATCTACCTACATGATGGAAAAGAGTAGTAGGAAAGGTGGCCCCGGAAATACCTGCAGCACCAACTCCCCACACAATTCCAGCGGCGGGCCAAGGCTCAAGGTGAAAAAGAAGAAAGGGGTAATAAATTTTTTACTGAAATCTGTCATAATGCCATAATAGCCTAATACTTCATTTTGTGATGTTTACCTTAAGGGTCCAAGGGCTACAGCATATGTACTCTGGTCAAAAGAGTACCGTCCCCAGCTCGCTCAGAAATATCCTAGCATGGACTTTTCTGCCCAATCGAAAAAGCTTGGTGAACTGTGGGCACTTTTGCCAGATAATCAGAAGAAAATGTGGAAGGCACGCGCAACTAAAGATTCTAGGAAGGGAGAAAATATTAAAAATTCAGCACCATTACCTCCACCGCCAAGACCTGTGGCTTCCAGAAAGAAAGTAACAATTCCGTCTTTGGCAGTTGCACCTGGTCATGCTATCTACGAGCAAGCTGAGATTCCAATCAGAAGGGGTGGGGGAAGCTTGCCTAATAGGAGAGGCAATCAAAAGAATTCTCTCCAAAGTGAATCTCTTCCTTTGCCTACACCATCCCCTCCCAAATCCAGAAGTCGTTCGAAGGCTGCAAGATCTCCAGTCAAGTCATCCCCAAGACCGGAGAGAAAATCTACTTCAAAGGGATCTCCGAAGAATAAGAACTCGAGTATGTCTTCACTTTCGGTTTCATTCCAGAGTGGTGTCAACATTACTCCAAGAAGCTCAATTTCCTCTAACTCACAGTATGGGCTTTTCTTATTGTTATAAGTAGCAGCAATTATACAAAACAAAACTTAGACCAGATCTGCGTCAGTCAGTATATATTGATTATATTTCTTTAAGGTATTCACCGACGAAGGAAGAAGAAATTCCCATCTACAAGGAAACCAGTACAACCGCTATGGATGTTGCTGCTCACTTCAGCGTCCTGGGTGAATCTTTGAGCATTATAGGAGAACGGTTGAAGGAACATGAGGTAACCGACATTCACCAAAGAGCTGTTACGTTGTTATGAGTCATTTAGATTAAATTAAAATGCTCGTTTAATATTAGGGGCCAAATATAAGTGGAAGCCTATCTGTTATGCTGGACTCGTTCCTATGTGCGACTGGACCTCTTCTCTGCCTCACGCAGCAAGTACCTGAATTAAATCACATTCCACCAGAAAAATTGTCTAGAATGCTAGACAACATTGCATATCTAATGCCGGGCCTTTGAATTCCTCCTTTCCCGTTCAAATTTTTATTTTTGACCGACAACACAGAATGAAAATGTCAATTAGCTGGCCATGCTTAATGGATTTCGAGTTTTTGTGGCTACCGGTTATTTATGCTGTGTCATGGCGTAGGTGTACAAGTTTTTTTATTGAGTCTGGATTTTTATCAGATTTCTCCATTTAAGAATCGCGTAAAATTAATTTTACCATCTTTCATTAATTTGGTATAATAGAGTTTATAGAAATGTCGGTAACTTATAATTTATTTGAGTTTCAAATAATTATAACTGAACCTTTTGTACAAGAGGAGTGTATTCGCTGTCGTGATTATTTATTCAATTCTGACGACAAATAACTGCACACATTCAGAATTAAACATCTAATAACAATTTGTGTCCTTTTTGGATGTCAACATCGCTTCAAAAGGCACATTTGTGAGTCTTGCTAAGTTTAAATTTACTCCTAGACATGTTAATCGAAAGAACAATTACGGGGTAATTNGGAAACCTTCTAATTTAAGTAGTTTTTGATTGACCTTATGCGAATAAACGCTTTAAGTAGAAATAGTCCCGTGCGGAGCACGGGCAAGTTACTAGTTATTAATAAAATGACACTTTGAAAAATCCGGTTCTACTTCTATCGCGCGCTATTACTTTTACATTGAGTATTTCTGAGAATCTCCTTGGCACATGTTATTGTATTTCGGGAAATGAAATTGATAATATCAATAGTCAGACAGTCATTAAATGCATTGCGAACAATTTCAGCTAACTGGTTGGTTCTGTCAATTTCTTAAGTATTATAAATGCATTAAACTACAAACTCAGGTACTTTTAGATCTTATAAAACAACAATTTACAAACTCAGCTCTTTGGTGTGATTGCGTTGAATGAAGAAATTTGTAGGAATATCCCTGATGAGGCCAGAAATATGCCTGAAACCTGGGTGTATGGAGTCCAATTAATTTGACAAATCCGTACAGTTGGCTGACAGTATTTTAAATGTGATGACTTTCCAGTATGTGTAGCATAATTTAAGTACAATCCTTCAGTAAGAGCTAACAGAAATACGACTCATTCTGTTTAAAGCTAATTCAGGTAAATTTAGAACAGTGCTGAGGACTTGACACAAACGTGTGTAGTCCGACTCAAGTTGAGCTTGGTAATCAGATTGCTCAGGGGAAATTAAATGCCCATTTCGAATCAATAATTCGCCGCAACATTCCACAAAGTCCCTGAAATTTTTTGAAAAACGTTTTGTTGTTAACAAAGGTAGATTCTGGATTATTTCTTGACAAATAAAACTCTTACCTGAAAATATTTTTGAGTCTTGTCATATCCTCTGGAGGAAATTCATTCTCCTTCTCCAGGAAAGCTCTTGCATATGCAAGGGGTCCTTGGTTGACCTAAATATGCGAGTATAAAATTATTTACTGACAAGGCGAGGGGCTATTTAAAATTCAGCAATGATTCATGGCTCACCTGCACGCTCACGGATCCTTGCAGCCTCAACTGTATTCGCTTCAGGTCCATAGAGTGAACCTCTGACCGAAGCTCAGTGACTCTCCTCTGCATATCATCAATGGCAACAATAATGGGACTTAAATCTTGCTCCTCTGAACTAACGACCCGGAGCCTCGATACGACAGCTGGAAATGTGAATTCGGCTAAAAACACAAAAAAATTGAATTATAAAGTTTACACATAATAAGCAACGGTAAATCAACAGGAGTTTACTCTGAATGGTAGTTCGTCGCTTCCATTGCTGGTGAACGGCGGCCTTGTTGTCAATGTTGATCTTATCTTGAGATTTTATAGTGAAAGGAGTGTCATAAGTAAACTTTTGAACATTTTGATGTCTTCGAAAATCTTCAGACCAAAGCTTCCGTCGTGGACTCTCACTTGGAATAGGAGTGAGATGAGTAATTGTAGCATAAAGATTCTCGTCATCGGGAAGTTGATCAACATCACCAGATAAAATGACCGCACTTTCTAGCCGTCTCAACTTTATTGCATATTTCCATTAAGGATGTAACGTTGGGTTCCTTGTACACAAACACTTCAACAGTTCTTGGTAAACCATTCTTTCGAGGATGGTGCAAAGCAACACGGTAGTATGTAGCCAGAAATCTCTCCCGCTTGTTTTGAATTAGCGAGCAAGCTCTTGACATCTGTTTGTACGAATGCTCCAATGCTGCGTAGTCGGACATGGATTCTTGAATATCAATGAGAATGCGAAACACCTGAAATGTGAAAAGTAAAACAATAACCAATAGCACTACAGAAAACAGAGAAGATAATTAATTTTGAATCAAACTCACCTCCAGCATAAGCTCGTATCTTTCAGCCTTCTCACACAAATGAACGCAATTTTCAAGCCTTTGAATTAACTCTTCGGTTGTGTCATCTTCTACCGGACTAGCATCAACATCTTCAAACTCATCCTTGAGATTCTGAGAGATTCCGAGCATTACCTTCCGAACCTGCACCAGAACTGAATTATAATAAGTGTCTGTTTTAAGATATGATATTTCTTATTGTCTTACCTCAGGCGTAGCTGTTTGCCGAGCAAGGCCAGCGGCTACGTGAAGTTCACAAAGAAGGGCTTCGCTAAATTTTTTCCTGGACAAATGTTCCTCTTTAAGAGAGTCGAATGAATCAATCCGCAGACGTGATCTTGCAAAATGGGAGTACGAATTTGCCAACTTTAGATAAAGCTCTGATACTCTATAATCATTTTGACAGGATTTCAGTAGCCACAGTGAATTAAGAATTGTGGCAAGCCTCATTGGTAAACCGTTTGGACTCAGTGGTATTAATTTCTTGTGTGTTCTACGTACTCCACTTCCACTCAAATGCCTGAAAGAGCTATGCTTAACTTTCAATGTATTCAATCCAATAGATTTCGGTTCAAATTCTTGGACGTCAATAAAACTCAGCTTCTCAGCAATGGCAGTTACAAAGCTGGATCTCTCATTCACACTCATTCCTTTTTCAAGGAGTGACAAGGATTTCCGAAAGTTATGAATGAAGACAGGGGTGAGGGTCAAAGAAGAGACGGCTACAAGACTCTGTGAAGTAGTTCGTTGAGGATTGTGCATGTATAATTTGCGCAAAATAGCAACACAAGTGTTAATTAAGTACGATGTTCCAAATCCATGAAGCAAGTCACAGAATAATTGATGACTTAAATCTTCATTCCCTGCAAAAAATGCTCATTGAGTAAATAGATTTTTCGAGATTTTTTCAGATGAATTCATACCTTTTGCAAAAACAATGGATGCGAGATCTTCAATCATGTACAAGTTTTGAAGGGCCCCCATCTGTAACAGAACGGGTTACACGAACTGTAGTCGAATCATATCAATTGGTAATCATAACAATACATTCAATTGGAGGTTTCCTATGATACTCGAGATATTGAGAATTCTTACCCAAGTATGTGAAAAAAGGAAGCGAGCTAGGGATCGTTTCTTTTGCTCTCTCAACCCTTCAACTCAATCTTTAATAGCCACACTGACTACTTCAACAATAAAAAAATAGCTTACCCCAGCTCTTGTGTCTTCACTGGCCTTGGCCACGTCCAGCGTGGTTCGAATCACATCTCTCATTTCATTATTTTCTCCTTTGCACGCAATGCTTAAGTTGGCAAGTGTGTCTATGCATACAAAAGTGGCTTCGGTGCTTAGGGATTTCCAATCACTTGCCCCTGACTTAAGTGGTTTTAATTTCTTGTCAGTGTCGGATACATCTTCCGATCCTTTCATACGGTAAGGATGACCATTTCTTGTTTGGTAGTAGAGAAGTTCGTGGACTAGGAGGTTGGGTTGGAGGGATAATGATTCCGACCACCTGAAAAATAGTTTTAGATAGACTCGCAATTTTCAGAAATTTAGCATATCGGCGAAAACATTTTTAGCTTTCACCAAAATGTGGGCAAGTGATATGTGTATTGGATATCGTATACCTCATCCTTACTCTTAATAGCCCGGATAGCTTGTGTTGCAACAATGATAGAAAACACATTTTCCCTTAAAGCCTCTGAAACAAAGTGCTTAACTTTGTTGGTATTTTTTTTATTTTTGAACCGTTGACTGTTCCTTGACTTTTGTCGTAGTAATGAAAACATTCCAAAAAAACTTTAACAGCGCCAGGCTTCAAATCCCAAAATAGAATGAATTATCAAAATAATAAAGGATGTTCAGGTTTTTCACCCCGCCACAGCTTCCTGTCCACTACTGGAGTTTTACTCAATTGACGTAATAGGGTAAAAGGAAACCACACTTTAAATTGTGGACTTACCTTTTTCCTTGTTATGGTGGTGTTCTTTTGAGCATTGGTAAAGTGAGCACATGTTAAATGAATCATTTGGAGGAGAGCAGCTCTCTCTTGACTAGAACTTTTGGCCCAATAAATCCGAAGTCCATCCTTTCCTATCGTCTTTAAAATGTAAAGACCACTGGCAAGCAGCTGGCTGGTTTCCATGTCATTTAGTTTGTCATAGCGGCGAAGGACAACGTTGCTTTTGTCAGCTTCTCTTGAGTTTCCACTCTGAGATATTTTGAGTTCTCCGTCCTCTCCGTTAACCTCGGATTCCTTCATGCTGCCTTCTCCATCCCTAAAAATAAAATCAAGGAACGAGTTAACTAATACCGTCCCGGAGCAACTTCGTTAAAATGGCATTACCATCAAACAGGCCTTTGCCGATATATGCTCGCTCTGAAAACTTACCCTGAACCATTCATTGATGCACCTTCGTTGACAATTGTCTCGGTTCCAGACCCCGCACTAACAACAGACGCAGGAGCTGTTGTGGCAGCAGCAGGGTTACTCATTTTAATTGCAGATATAGCATCCAAATAATCACAGTTGGATAGACTCAGCCGATCTAAACTCATTCTGTCGCTGCTTCCTCTGCAAATGCTGTCCCCTCCACCTAAGCCAATACTACTAATGCTTGACATGCTGCAGTTCGTCGAACTCGATGTTAGTCCGTTTTGCTGATGGCTACGAACGCTGAGGGAAGACTTTCTGGACATATTTTCCCCACTTTCACTGGGTGGACCACTGGAGTTGTTGGAGGAACTATTCCCAGAACCCGCAAGGGATTTACTCAAAGCAGCTTGCACCTAAAATATGACAAGACAGTTAATACCATGTATTAAAATTATATATGTCTCTACTAGACCGAGGCAGGTTAGGAGGAAAAGGTACCCACAAACCACCATATCACGCCTTTTGGCTCATTTTCGGAACATATGATATTAAAAGTCGTATTCAAATGATTTCTAAACAGGTTAATTTAATTACCAAAGTTCCAGCAGTGGCGGAAAGTATAGTAGACACGGAGGAGCATCTAGACGAATGTGCAGCACTTAACGATGCTGTGGACACTCTGTGAAGGTTATCGCAAACTACTCGAAGCCAAGGGATCCACATAGAACTCGAATTGCCTTTTTCTTCATGTAAAGCCAAACCAGTCATTATCGGCCTCAAAGCCAAACTCCTGACATTGGAAACTTCGCCCAGTCCGCTTCTCGCTTGTTTCATTACAGTTGCTACTAGAAAATGGCGCTTAGCCCAGGAAATGTTGTCAAGTCTTGTAAACTCTTCATCATTTTTCGCCGAATTCAATTCCAAAAAGAGAGGATTCTCCACAAGGCTTTGAAGAAGCGTAAATTTGAAATCTTGAACCTTGTATAACAAATATCGCTTCATTAGAGTTTCAATTTCACAGCAAGAACATTTTAATTAGTACATTACCTTATGAGAATCTCCCGGACCAAAGCAAGCCAGATAAGTATTGATCGCAGCAAATACTGCATGCCTCTGAGGTATTACGAATAAAGCTGTCCGGAAGAAAGACAGTAGGTTTTTATTAGAACTCCGAGCAAGTGCATGATCCGGCTGACATCTCTGGACAACTTCAGAGGTAAAGAGTTGGACCAATTTAACTAATTTTGACTCCTCTGGATTTGAGCATTGGAAGCCTTGAACTGCTAGCGATTTAGCAATCATGGCAAATAAGTGAGCAGAATGCTCTAATGACATTGCAATGGTAGTTCCATCTCCGGTCTCAAATACGTCTATCCAAGAATCAATCAGAACGTCGGCATCTAAATGGAAAATAGCAATCAAATTTGTAAATACTAAGCTTTCTTCAAAATATTCCTCTAGGCAAACTCACAGCTTTGGCGATTTTGACCACTCTGTTCTGTAGACAAAAACTGCAGAGAAGTGTATTGCTCAATAATGGATTCAAGTCCAGCCTCAATCATTGAATGGAAGGCAAATATCAAAAATTTGAGACTGGCAGTCCCGATTAGTTTGGACATTGTGGACACACTGCAGATTTGATTCATCAACGTCGGGAAGAAATCTCTCAAAGTTTGTAGATCAATTGACTCTAGCGTTTTTATTGCCTTCACTGTATTTTCGTCGTCACAATGATGGAATCTGGCATTGCTAACATTGCTCCCTTTTTGAAGTAACTTCTCTGAGTGTGCAAAAAAAGCTCCAAGTGATCCACACTTTGTCCAAACCGTTGAGAGAAGATTCAATTTGACAGACACCGTGCATTTATCCAGCCATCCGATGTCAGGACCAGAATACTATTTAAAACATTTAAATTAGCTCTCGCCATCCGCTTTATTTAAAGTAGGCATGCATAGCAGAGACGGATCAATATAAAACCATGCACAAATGATAGCAACAAAAAGCGGTAATGCACATATATGGCGCTAAGAGTTGACCGGAATAAATATTAACTTTCGTACAACTCTTATTGTTAAGTTTGCTTTAAGCTTCCTCTCAGCGCTTTTGGATTCCAATTTGGGAATTTGGATGAGTAGGGCAATCTCACATATCCGAAGTACCTGCTCTCCTTTTAGTTTAAGCAATATGGCAAATGCCTCTATTCTACTGCAACTGCATCAGCTTAAATCTCAATACCCATCGAACCTCTTCCACACGTAAAAAGTCTCTGTTGGGCATAATATTGTGTGAGCATACGCATCCGATTGCTACAAAGAGGCAACCGGTTTTAGATCTTATTTAAGGCTTGCAAAGTTGTAAAGCTTGTAGTTGTAGCAAAATACTGCTTTAAAGCACTTGCCTTTTTGCTTTTCAGAAGTCGTTTATGACTACGAATTTGTAGTAATTGAGGAAATGCCCCACCAGCTACTCCTGGTCTCTCCAGGGCCACTTCATCCTCGCTTTGACTCTAAGGTTTAGCATTGGTTAGGCAATATTAGTAAGTCATGGAAAAATACACGAAGCGTGGCGTATTTGATAGATGTATTGAGAATCAATATTGATAAAATAATAAATAGAACCATCAAGTAAACCTCCGCCGTGCTCAGAAATTAAAGTTAGGAGCACTATAAAATCACACCTAACCTGCCTCGATTCACAGAGTGGATAAAATACATAATTCGTGTCAATTTGGCAAGCTATTAAAAATGTGCAAGTACCCAGCCTACTGCCTATAGTACTTGCCCGCACTACATAAAAATTATAAACAAAAATATCATGCTGAGGAAGTATATCATAAGAAGATGTAAATTAATAATTACCCCTCTTCCGAGTCCAAGTGGTTGGATTTGAAGGTAGCCTTGAATTTAATAAATAGTTTGTTAAAACGGTTCATAAGTTTATTTCCGCTACAAGGGAACTGAATATTGACCTACCAGTAGGTAATGAGGCGGCCACCGGAAGAAGATGTTCTCCACCAATAAACCGAAACTTGTTTAAAAGAGGAATCCAAGCGTAGCCTACTATGTTTTCCACTTGCTTCGCTTTTGTAGCTTTGTCAAATGAGCAGGATATATGGCTAAATTGGAAGAGGAGATGAAGTCGAGGGTCTAAGGCAACGGGAAGAATTATCTTGATTTCGCTGTACCATTCCGGGTTTGTACGATGATGTAGGACATAAGTTGCTATTGCTCCACTCTCAGGGCATGTATCCAGTGCTATTTTTATTATTAAAAAATCAATGAAGTCCAAACAAATATCTCAGAAATTTTCAAAATGATAACTGCACTCACGACTGGCTTCGATGTCATCCTCCGCGCGAAGGAAAACTCGGCAAAGGATATTTCTAGCTCTGATTTTTCCGGCAGTGGAATTTAAGTTAAAACAAATTGGATAAACGTATAGCAAATGTGAAAAATGTCTAAATGTGTCCATAGACTGGGATGGGAATTCGACGACGGACTCTGCAGGGGGATAGGAATCATCTTTTCCAGAACCATTTGCAAGTTCAAGGTAGACCTTCAAATTCCCAGGAACAAGAGTTAACTTGGCTACTTTTTCCGGCCTCCGAATGTCAACCAAGATCTTAATTAGCTCGTCATCAGAGCATTTCTCATACTTGTAGAAGGAGCTAAATGTAGAGTCAGGGTCAAGGACATAGTCCGTTGCTTCCGCACCTCCAGTAGAAAATTTTCGAAATATGCAACGAGCAGTCCAGCACAAGGGCATGCGGTACCTGCAAAAATTTGATTTGTTTCTGTCAGTTTCCAACAGAGAATTCCAGTCAAACTTCTTGGAGAATCTTTAGATTCGAGGCCATTAAGACGTAGTAAATGGAAAGACAATCTTCACTGTCTTTCTGTTTACAACATTTGCAGACTAACGTGTCGACTTCTCAGGTTAAACTAACAAAACAAGGGATCAATGCTGTTTTCCCATCTGATTTGCAGCAAAGTAGCTCATGTAAAGATGAAGGAATAGGAAATTGAGAGAAGACACGACAAATTAGCACGTTTCGTCAGCTCCACTAATTGAGATACGTGTAAAAGAGGCGTGACTTCAAAGGCGCCCCAGGATTCCCTGCATTTCGCGAAATACATGGCATGGGAATACGAAAAAAAACATATGTCAAAATAATTCCTATCAACTCGCTCAATCAAAGTCAACAGTATACGCCCGCTTTGTTTGTTACTTCATTTTGAAAGTGTAACATGTTAAGAGTGAAATCATTGAAATAGAAAGTTATTCTGAATTAATCAGGCAACTAATTCCTCGCATTTGTTTACCGCCCATCTAAACCCCTAAAGTTGCAACTAATTTATTCACAACAGGCATTAATTATCCGAGCCTTAACGCAGTAAAGGGATCTGCCCCGTAGAAAAGTTGTAAACATTGAATGAATGAATGCGAAAGGGGAAACAAATACATTCAAGAAAGGGAACGGGCATGGGGGAAAGGCAAAAAATATTATAAAAAATCTTACCGTTGAGTCTCGGTGAACAAAGGAGAAGTGGTAATACTTTTGGATATCCGCGAACCCGTCTTACCCTCTGGATTTCCTCGAAGATACACATCGGTGTCAAGGGCATGAAGGGTTTTCTCAACCCGCACAACAAGGAAGATTTGATCATTAACTTCACTCACTCGAAATAAAGCCTAAAGTAAAGGTAGAGTCAATTAGGCGCCAAACTTGTAAACCGCAAAAGGTTCAGAGAAAATAGTAGCCGTGGTGCTGTGCGTTCCAAGAAACTACTCAGAAAAACAATGCAGTGCGCTTGGGTTTAGTAGAATAAGTATGCCGGTGCCAATAAATCATATGTTCCCTAAAGACATTAGAATTCGCAGAAAGTGATGGCGTTTCTGGATATTTTAGTGATGTTTTCTGGAACTGAAATCTCAAGGACCACATTCTGCCACTTGAAATGACTTAATTTGGGTGAAACCCTCTTGAATCAAGCCAAGCACATACATGTAACAAATTTCCTGTACAAAAAGCTTTATCCTCGATTAGCAACCCCGTGGGAGACCGACCACAGTTTAAAAATCCTAAATTCTGATTACTGTAATGTAAATTCTTGTGACAAGGAATTATTGGATTTTTAATAAAGAGTATTTGAATTGAATTGATAGGATTCAACAATGCCTTCAAGTCTAGCCGTATTTTTTGCATTAAGAAAATGCCAAGATTACCAAGTGGAAAACTCCAAGCCACGAAAAAACAGAACTTTATACAAATCTTTAACGACCATTTAATTCGTCAGAACCAGATCAGGCCAATTACGCCAACGCAAATGAAATGATGAAGAGAAGAACTCACTTTAGGGTTGGTCACGAATTTCCCATGGATGTTGACGCTGGTGTGAAAGTCTTCTGATATCTTCCTCCCATTTTTTACATCAAACAGACACATGCAAATATAGTATGGTTCAACTGGACTCCCACTTTCTGTTTTCACTCGAAATTCCAGTGCATCAAGTCGGACGGTGAAGGAGGTTGGAGGTCGAGGTTTCTGCCTCACTGGGGACAGGGAGTCATTTCTCTTTGCATTCATTGCTAGCTCAGCCTAAAAGAGAAAATTTAGTATGTAGAGCCTGAGTATTCTTCGCTTAATTTGGGAATTATTGATAACAGCGAAAATAGTATAATCCGACTGCTTGATAATGTTGCATAAGCCAGTAATTTCTTTGCCGTAAACAACAGTAGACGAAATAATTTTCGCAAGAAAAATGTATCAAAATGAAATACGCCATGCGTGTGTATAAAAATTTAAAAATCCGGTACATGAATTTCAAAATTTCCATAGCAAAATAGTGGGATTTGTGTAACTTACCGTAACTCTTTGAAACACACGGATGATGTCGCTGATCCTCTCTACGTTATGCGAAGAAGCCAAACCCGCAGACCTTTCATAACATCCCAAGTCACAGCACAACGTATACAATTCTCGAAGGAATCCACGCCTTTGCTCACTTGTGTGGAGGATCAACCCTTCCTGAAGTGTCATTTTGTGTTCTCCATGCCAAATTGGGTCAACTTCCCCCAGATCAATTTTACAAATAAAATCGCGTCCTGCTTCCAATGTCCAAACTATGAACCAAAACCTCTCCTCCAGCACGTCCCATTTGACCTGAACAAAACGATCACCAAAATTTTCCTCTTTGTAACTGACAATTGCATAGCCTTCCAAATAAATCCCAGCTTCATCCAATGGAATCCCCCGATTTTGACTGCTCCAGTGACTCCAAAACCAATCCGGGGCTTTGTACTGATGACTGGCATCATTTGAGGAATCCAGGGATAGTGTTGGCACGGCTGAATTATTTGGGGTTGGGCATCTGTCAATACCATCAACATTATCTTTGATGGTTCTTTTCTCTGGTGTGGAGGGCAGACTAGTTTCTTCAATTAATTCCAAATGCGGAGTTCCGTATGTTTTCAGGCATTCGCGAACAAATAAATTGCAACTCTCATCTCCGTCAATGGCGTCGTCAATTTGGCACTGTTGTTCCTGTGCTGACTCATTTCCAAATCTTTTGAGGGTGTAAAACTTTTTCGTTGAGTATTCTGTTTCTGGAGGGCAGTCCACAAGAAGGGATTTGTTCTGGAAATAATATTTTATCATTAGTTCCGGACATTCAGATAAGTTTTTAAGATTATAAACTTATTCTTGGTCTTAAAAGCGAATTCTTTGTCCTAACAACGGGTGACAATGCCTAACAAATATTTCTAGTCTCTGGCCGCACACTCAATTTAAAGGAGGTGCTCTCACAGTAATGGTTAATACGGCGAAATTTGCAGTCCACCTATTACTACCAGGGCTGCAATGGACACCATGAACACCGTAGGACTTCGAAATTTAGACGCAATTGTAAGATTTAAAACCTACCAAATCCAACTAGCGTTATATTAATCCGGTAATTCATTTCTTCCAAGCAGGTGCTAGCAAAAGTTCTTGACTACGTTTCGGACGACGAAGCGTTAGAATTAAGAACCGTTAGTAGGGTTTGGAATTTAGCATTTGTCATGGGACAATTAGATCGCTACACGGTGGTCATCACCGGCGCGGATGACCTGCATGCAAAAATTCAGAATCTTCTCGAGACTTCCGGACATTGGCAACATTTCCAATTGAAAAACCTCGATTTTCAGGATAATTCTACCATTCTCGACCTGATGCTAGCGTGCTTTGTCCACCTTAAACCATCTATTAGTTCAATTGAGTTTTACAATTGCCGAATTACAATGAAGCAATTCATAGAGCTGATGGCAATCCCAGACCAATTAAAAGAGCTTAAAATCGTCAACTCATTCGGATTGTACAGCGGTGGTTTGGAAGTAATTGATGCCTACGAGTCCATGAAACAATTCTCTGAGAACATGTCCAACCTAAAAAGTAAGAGCAGCCTACATGCACTGAATCAATTCAAGTTTTCTTTAAAATAAAATAAATCTTGAATTGTCAATTTATAGGAATCGACCTCCAAGACAATCTTGATCATGAAAATCCTATTATAGCTTGGCTGGATCGCTCCACCAGTCTTGCTGAGCTGAAGTCAGGAATGTCTAAGAATTCATTTGACGTTAGCCATCTATTTGGTATCCTTTCAAGAAATTCTTCGACACTCAGCGTCCTATCTCTTAACAAGATTTCCCTGGATAATTCCCTGATTGGGAACATTAGTTTGCCTTTGCTGGAGGATCTGACTCTATGCGACTGCATTTTGCCAGACCCCATCACATTTTCCCGATTTCTCGCTCAACAAGAAAACGTTGAAAATTTAACATTCATTAAGATCAAATTCAAAAATCTCGCCTTCTCCAAGGTAGAACACCTCAATCAACTTCGAAATGTTGAATTCCGACAATGTGACTATGAAATGAGTGCAATTGCACCATTAAGGTGGGCCCCAAAGTTGTCTGAATTGAAATTCGTCGGGGAAGCCACAACAGATCAAATAGAAGTCCAAACATTTCTTCATGGCCACCAGTTGAATAGAATGAGAAGCCTGACTTTGCTTTTAAAAGAAGGGACGAGCTCATGTTTGGCACTAATTCGAAAATGTTTTCCGAATTTAGAAACTTTAGACATATCTTACAGTGGGGACATTGCGGATGATGAAGTGGGACACATATGGAAAATGAAAAAACTCAAGCTTCTTCGTTTGGAAGGGTGTTCTTTCGCAAACCCAACTTTCTTCTTCCCAAATAGTGCTTCATTGAGTAATCTCCGACGTAAGAGAAATTGTTTGAAATTCGGTTTGGCAAAAGTTATACTTGTTTCTATGTACTTGATTTACAGGTCTTAGGCATTTGGATATGGACTACACTAATGTGGACGACTCTACTATTCCTCAAATCCTATGCCTCAAAAGACTACAATATCTTCTTTTAAAAGGCACATTCGTAAGTTACTCAATCCCTAGATTGGAATATCACATATTTGCATTACACTCTTCACAATTTACCCACATTTTAGATCACGGAAAATGGTTTGGCAAATATTATACATCACTTCAAAGGTCAATTGAGAGAATTGGGTGCATCAGATTGCACGCATTGCATTCTTTCACTTGAAAGCTACTATTTGTATGAGGATTTGCTTGGCGAGGATTGTAGGTTCAAATGTGATATTGAAAACGATGACAATTCGACGAGTGGGGAAGAACCCGAACTAGATGACCTAGACCTTGACGAATTTGAAGCACTGCAGAAATTGGATATCTACGAGAAATTGGTTGAGTCTGACCCTGGCGAGGAAGAAGATGATCTCAATCAGATGTACCAGTAAAAACTGACTAATATCAACTTTAAAATTTACTTCCACAGCAATGCACAAACATTGATTCAAAATTCTGATAACAATTGAAAATAAAAATAAATTTTTAAGCATACCACTTTGATTCCAAAATGACCGCAACTGACCAAACTTCCCTCCAAATTATACTTCCCATATCCAGTCAGATGTAATTTATTTTTTAACCAACTTTTCCAAACTGTTGCTTTGGCTTGAACACTGCCATTCCCAATTGACCGAACTTGCTGGGAAGCACTAGACCCATTCACGTTATCACACCACACACCAACCACCGAATTTTCTCCAGATGAAGATGAGGAAGACCCTGACCCTGAACTGTAGCCGGATTCCGAGGCCGGTGGGCCAACAACACTGGATAAATCTAAGAAACTGACACTTTTCCTTCGTACAGATTGTGGAGGGTCCACATTTAGTGCCGAAATTGATCCTCGCCGGCAAAATGTATTTTCCTCCTCAAAAACATCATCCTCGCGTAGGGCTCGAAGTCCAGTCAGTGTGGATTTCCCACTTTGAAAAATGGATTCTTTACTGGACATTGCATTTGCAATGAATTCCGAAGCAGCCGAAGCCCCCATTGATACAACTGTCACAAATGGCATTTTCCCGTCAAATTGTATGCCGATTTTCACATTTTTTTTTAAAACAATTCAAACGCCACTCAATTTTTCAAATTTCAACTAAAAAAACCGCACTAATTTTTATCGTCATTTGGTAACAAATTACAAAAATCTTACAAACAAATCATCTGACCTTCAGTTCTTTTTTCACAAGTACAGTTAACGAGTCGAGTGTCAGTTGAAGACTGGAAGTGAAAAGGAAGTCATGACCGTGTTGGGCATCATTATTTGGGTTTTCAGTCTAACATTGCACTACAATACATGCAGGTAGATGCATGCATGGGGAAGAGCACAACACTTGGGAAAATCTACTGCAACCAAACGACAATCTTGCCTCTCTGTCTACCTACCTACCTGCCACTTTGCAAAGGAGTAGTGGGAAAATCCCTGCACTTGCATTACACGAAGACCAAATCTCAAGCACAGCACTACACATCGCAGTGAGAAAGATGAGCCTTCACAAAAACAAAAGTCGAGGAGGTTGAAGTGGTCATGGGTGTCAAACATTTGTGGCTTCCCATAAGGATAGGCCACACTACTTAGCTTCTTTTTACTCTCATGTATCACATATCAGGCTATTGTATTGGGGAAAGAAGTTGCTGATATGTTAAAGAAAAGTCATCTTGACTTGAGGTGGTCCGTCAGGCTTCTCACATTTCAAAGTGAGAAGATGACATATCATGTTTTCATGGTATCGACTGTCGATGGATTTGCGGGCAGACCACCGGCTTCGTGACATCTCAGATTAACAGTTTTGTAATTTCTCACGATTTTGAACGTTAATCAGCTTATAAAAAATGACATTTGTTGCGTTCATGTACATGCAAATATTACTTTGATTTCAAAGAAATTTCGAAACTCTGTGCGGTTTTTTTCGCAAAAATTCAGCTGATATAACGTTAAAGCTATAATCTTTCAAAAACCGGTTAAATCAAATCCAACCTTTTACCTGTATGTACAGTAGGTCGAACGGAGGGATGGGATTCATTGACCACAACAGGTAAACAAGTTCTTCAAAGAAATTTCGAAACTCTGTGCGGTTTTTTTCGCAAAAATTCAGCTGATACAACGTTAAAGCTATAATCTTTCAAAAACCGGTTAAATCAAATCCAACCTTTTACCTGTGTGTACAGTAGGTCGAAAGGAGGGATGGGATTCATTGACCACAACAGGTAAACAAGTTCGTCCTTCCAATCTCAAACTTTTATCAACAAAAGGCTAGCTGTTCGTATGCATTTGCAATTCATTGCAAGGCTGACCATTTGCCACTCAAAATTCCTCCAAACAATTGGCAATAATGAAATAAAACCTGCTTGTACAGATTGAATGCATGCATGCATAATATTCCACTTCATTCCTTGCTAAACCCTTAACTGTAACTATCCATACTCATGCATGGTATAGGGGTACAAGTGTTTCATTTTAAATAGGTTGTTTGGAAGTGAAATGCCTGTAATTGTGAACGGTACACGCTTTTCTCCGATCAAACCTCAGGTGGATTTTATTTATTAACTTGATTCTACATTGAGTCAGGGGTAGGATGAGCGAGCACATAATAAATCTCAATACAATTCACTTAAATAACAAGTGATTTTGTAAATTGGTTTCTACATTGAAAGGTGTGGCATGACTCTGGATCTAAAGACAAATGTTTTTGGCTTGTCACAATTTAACAAGAAAACAACAGAATTACCATCATGACTGTCGAAAAATATTGGATATTTATACAAGAATTTTGAATAATTGTGTATATAGAAATTTCATTTCATGTGACAAAGTTTCACTGCTGTCAAAGAGTGCGTAGCTACAGCTAATGAATCAATTTGGCATTTGGCTTCTACTTCCACCAGTCCTCATCAAATCATTAAATCTTAAAGACATCATCGCATCATTGTACCTTTGGACAGCTTGACCCATTTGAATATTAATAATTCCTTGGTCGGACTTTTACTTTGGAATTGAAATGGTCGTGGCCGTCTGACACGTTTCAAGCTGTCAACCATACAATATCTCAGATTTAAATCTTTCAAGTCTATGCTCAAGCGTAAGTTCAAGTCCAAGGATTAAGAAAATGCCAAATGTATGTATGCCTACCTCCCTGCCATTGTGTGAGACAGAATTGAATATCTTCGCCGCATACGCAATGGGAGTGTTGTGGGTCGGACTCGAGTCACATTGCCGTCATTAGGGTCAGCCAGAACAAATACATTACTACTTAAGGATAAGCCGGCGATAAAACACAAGCTAAAGCTGCTTTAAATTGAAATGGGCTTTCAGTTTCAGCGTCTTGTCACAAATGGAAAGTCTTATACTATGACCATGGCTTGACACAGAATCTTAATAAACCTAGAAATTAACTACGCTTAGTCTTGGATACATTATCACAAAAGATTTGCTCAGAAATCCAAGAATTTCCTTCCCTCGGATGCAGAAAGTGCATGGGAACAAAGCTCGAGCACTAGTAAACGCAAATAATCGAAATCAATGAATATACGTATAGCAGTAGTAATTTTGGATTTGTATTACAAGAACCGCATTACAATTACAGTGCAGCAATATTTCAATTACTACAAGAGCGACAGCAGCCACAGTACTTAGGGATATAAGAACAAAAACAAAGTGTAATTGTAAATGGATTAAATATGCAAAGCGCTTAACATTCTTTAGAATTCAAAATCAAAGAATTAATTGCATCCTGCTGCGATTCCAAGTAAAAACCTTGGAATTTGAAATTGGTTCAATACAAGTCCATCCTCATTCACGTAATAAAAATGCATGTCAGAGCCCTGCGATTAGCTTACTTAACAAATGAGTGTGGTCCCGCATCCTTGAATTTGTTTGTAGAACAAACTTATCTTTGTATTAATCTATAGAATAGAATGGCCAACCAATTCATTAGTTGAATTAAAATGGAATCCCTTTAAGACGAAGCAAAACAGATCTTAAAAAACTTATCAGCATATCTTTTAAATCATTCTATTCATCTTGCAAGTTCCAAATTAAAAGATTAACAAGTGGGTCCTATTCAAATTAACCAACCGTTTCATCCAATTCATTCGACTACAAAAACATTTATTCAATCTAAATTCGTGTTCATGCCTAATAAAGTGTCTCATTACGTGTGTGCCGTGTGTATTTTAAAATGCAATCTCATGTACAAGCACAACTTGGGTCTAGGTCGAGTGTGTTTCTGCGACGTAATAATAGCAAAAACCAAGGCAAATCCCGAAGAGCAATTTCTTGCTTTCCCGTCCAAAATAATGCCAATAATGGCGCTCACAATTTTTCGTACATAAATTCATAAACGGAAATACAAGAGTTAGGGCAACTGTTCTAGTGTCCCAATTTAATGCGTGATTTACAAGCACAAGAGAAATTAAAATGATTACGACATTGTCATTGCCAGTTTTAAGGTCTCAATCCCATGCTACAGTTAGTTACATGCCCTAAAATCTCATAGAATTGGAATCCCACTCCTACCACTCAACAAATTCCTCAAGAAAAGAATGGATTTACACACACGGAAACATTTAATAACGCCAACGCAGGAAATACCACGCATCCCTGCTCCCGCGCCCGCATTTTATTAAGACAAAAAGCGACACGACGCGACGAAGCGAGAAATGATGATTAGTTCCTAACGGAATATTCTAAAAGCCTTCCATTTAAGATCCATCCATCCTGTGATCACGAAGAAAATGATTTAATTATTGCCTGTTGTCTCAGTCTCGACATACGCGCGTATATTGACGAGGAATATGACCAGTTGCTTACCACACTCCACAAAATGTCAACTTTTTAATTTTAGTCCAAGCCCCCCGACAGTTTACATACATTTTTATCTTTTAACCAAATCAAAAACCATGAAATTCTACTTCAACGCAATTTGTCTTGATGGGTTTTCCACCTGCCGTGCACCGTGCCGTACTAAATTTACCTTATAAATTGCATATGGCATACACACCTGTAACAATTCATCATTTATTCACACGATGCGGAAAAAATTTAAGATTCCTGTCGCGGAGCACGCGAGTCCATGGACTGAGGGAGGAGTATTAGGTGAAATTGAATCCATCGCTATTCGCTAGTAGCCATGTCATACCTTGACGTTTAATTTCATTGAATCTCCTTCACCACTTTGACCTATGTAAGGTCACAGGTCAAACCTCACGGGAAATAAATAAAAATTACACACTTATCTTGCCTACAAGCATTCAACTTTTACGTATGCACGCGCGAAGCAGTAGTCAAGACGTCCCTTTCCTTTTGCTTTCAAATCACGATATCACGATAAAAATCATTCGTCAGTCATAAGTGATACAGTCATAAGTGCGTAATGTCACCTTAGCTCCTTGTCAAATTTATTGCCTCGTTTTCATGAAATTTGCAATTTCCAAAGCCGGGAGGAATGTCGACGGAAATTTCGCTTTTCCCTTGTCAAGACACAAAAATTCTATAGTTAAAATCATCACGGCAATTTTTGCCAAAAGCAACAAACAAAAGATGAACTTGGATTGACAAGAGATGAATACAAAGTCGCCGATTTGGATTACGAACACCTGACACTAATAACAAGGCGTCGGCATCAAATAACATCAGGTATTTAGTATAGATTGCCGACACATTGGACTATTGGCCAAATTCAATGTAAAACTTGTTCCAAAATTTGTGTCAAATGATTGGGAGTTGGATTTTAAAGTATCCCTCTTAGTGATTGCGTGGTAAATTGCTCGTCCCTGACATAAAGTGTCAATCCGTCTTTTCTTAAAAGACAAGTTAACGTAATGGGAACGAAGTGGGTATCTTTTAGAATTGAAGGAAATGACGGGGATGCTTCCTTTAATTGTATGGCAAAGGCTTTAACAATTTCTCATACAAAATTGCATGCTTAACCTCAACTCACGATCACAATTTAATACATGCAGGGCAGGGGGGGGGGGGGATTGAAGATAAATTGTCGTGCCGTCACCAACCTACAGGCTAATCGTGTGCGCGTCCGTATGCAAATTATGTTCACTGCGTGAGGAGATTTGCTCGCACGTTTCCCCGCTACTTAAATTCCTTTAAATGTTTGGAAGGAGGGAAAGAGGATTTTAATTGTAGAGAAAAGTTGTACTTCCATCCATAAATCATGGGTTTAAATTCTGGCGAAATGTAAAATATTTGTACATTGGGGAAAAACTTTTGTGATATTTCAAAATCTACAACCAGAACCAAAGGGTATAACACTTTTAGTAGGAAAGATGTCAAGTTAATGTAAAATTGGTTACACTCCTCGCTTACGTAAATCAATTACACAAAATACAAATAATGTATTTTGTGCATTATCGAACTGTCGTTCGTCGTGCTTCTCACATTAAATTAGAGGCATTTAGGGACTATTTCAAGACTTTACAACTCATGTTAATCCTTTCTAATTTCTTTCACATACATAATGCAGAAATACCTGCAAGTGCAAATGTACATCAGAAATTATCACAACGAAGTAATATGTTAGCACAATATTGTCGCTTGACGTCGTATTTACCTGTGATTAGTGTAACAAATTGCGCAATACATATGTGAACACACCGTTATGCAGAAAATATATATATTTCATTCACAATCCTGTCATGTTCGTTTTGAAATTGATGAGCAATCGATGATTGACAACACAATTTTGCACTTCAATGAGTATCAAAGCTAAGGAGGGCATCGCCTGAAGTATAACATCATTTTACTCAATTTAAAAAAAATAGAATAAATCTGACGCAAGACTACTTGATTGATGGGCAGATGAACAAAGTGCATCAAATTCACATCTCACACATCCCAATCCAAACTCATCATGTATAATTTTAGCTGAAAGATAAAGATGCACTTATGTTAGTAAAATACAAAGATAAACAAACTATCAAAGGAGGCCGAGGACCAGATTTAGAGTGTGTGCATGTGTGTTAAGAATGAAGTGACACCTCTACTTTATTCCACATCTTGGAAATCCGAGTTCATTATCAAACAACATCATCATTTACTTCAAATGCGTCTAATTTGGAAAGAAGAGAACAAGGGCAAAGACACAATTACAGACTCCACGCAAGCAAACAATTTAACTCTTCTTATTTTCCTTTCTTTTTCATTCATCCCCACCGACCGCGTCCTCAATATATAAGCACACATTTTTATGCGTAAAACTGCTCCCTGCTGTGCAAAGGATGGAAAATAGAACCCAGGGACAGATTTACAGTAAACTTTGCATCAAGTAATCTCTGTAAGAAAAAACTTTACACAATGGGATCTGTGGCGATTAATCTTATTTTTCTACCTCAAACGGCTGCGCAGTCCGTGCAGGGGGTTTGTACAATGAAATAATTATTTCATTTACAAGCGTAAATGATGTCAAAAAACAAAATATTTGTCCTGAATCTTATCTATTCAAATCTTTTTGGCAAAAATAAATATATTGACATGCCAGCAGCATTTTCTTGGATTATAAATTGTATTTGTAATTTCCTTCCTTGCCTCATTTCCTTCACAAATGGCCGTAATCCCGGTTAGGTAAAGTAAATTGTTGCAATTACAATTACATTTTGCAAACTGGCTTGGTTACTTGACTTAAAGTGGGTAACCTGCACCTAATCACGTACATAGGCGGCATTTATTCAGTAGTAGAGGTATCGGCACATGATACCAAAAATTATCAAATCTGGATGCGCCTCAATACTATTTTACGTGATTGTCCATCAACTCAATACAACTTTTCTTATCTGGTTTGATTTGAATCCTGTTGTCGGAAATTTGGATAGCCAATACATTAACGAGGTGATTGCTCTGCTTTGTATTTCAAATTTACATCAAAATCTTCTTCCAACCTTACGGCTACAACATGAAGGAACGACAACAAGCAAATCTACACTACAACTACAGGTTTTCAACCCACTCGTATTTCCGGTAATCTGAACCAGAATTTCTTGAATCCGAAAGAAAAACTGTGTAACACAGCGTTGCAGTTGCATTCAAGTACAGGATGCACTCTCGTTTGATTGATTGGATGGAACAATCTGTTCCCTGTTTTCGGACAGGTGACAATTTTTTAAACAGAAAAAAAATGGAAAGAGATGTCAATTCTACTTCCTCACCCTGCACTAAATCTGCCAACTCAAATTCCTTGTGCAGTTATTTGTCACTCTACAATTTTCTGAAATACAATACTATACAATAGAAATTTAATTAATTCCTAATTCCATGCAAACTGGTGATTTCGAATTTGGTTGCAATTCAAAAATTTCTCTGCACTTAGTATTCAGATTTAGTTCATGATTTAGTGAAATATGATATCATAATGTTGGAGTTTCATTTACCAAAATTAGTAGCGGGATGTTAAAGTAAGTAGATTCAGCAGAACTGTGCTTATTTACCACGCACGCCTGAAGATCGTCTCCTCCTCATTCTAGTAATCAATTTGAGATTTGCGAAGATGTGTATGTAATTCAGTTTAAATTCCTGACATGAGCACACGAATAATTCTTGTCAACGCATTGTTGCTCGTATCATATACAACACGTCATGATCCTACCTTTCAAGCTTCCATTTCGTGACTGTAACATGAATCCAAGAAATGTCTTAAGCTTCAGCATCCAAAATACAGGGCAGGGCTGGATGAGTTGAGCAAATTAAAATGCAAATTTAAGAGTTCATTTATCTTTTCTTCCCTTGTAATTTTTTTCTTAATTATTGCTGAGTTCATGTTATTCCTCTTATCTGTTTATCGCGCATGCTTGTATGTATTACAAGCATGTGTGGCTACATTACCCAATGTTAAGTCAGTCGGCCATGCCATGGGATGGGATAAGAGTTGACTCGTTGACTCCTTTGAGTTCATGTAAAAGTTTTTTTTATATATGAAAATGTCATTGCACTTCAAAAATGCAGATGTTGAGTGATGATAGCATGTGTGATCAATTTCCCCTTGCTCAACGGCATTGACACAGGCGAGAAATTCCTGTGGGACTCTCTCACTTTCTTAATTGCTGCAACTGAACTTGAAATTACATTGCGTGCCCGTGAGTAATTTTGAAAAGAATTTCCATGCACACATTCCTTAATTTCCTTAGCAAAACGGCACCTTCAAAAATAGGTTTTCAGAAATTCACCGCCCATGCAAAAATAAACTGCAAATCACTCAAATCCTGTACAAAACATGACTTGATGATGGCTCATGTTGGTGTGACCAAGAACATGTGCTTGAAACATTAATATATGCACAACTAAAGTCATACACAAGGCCAGTGTGTTATTATTAGACAGAATTATGCGGAAATTCATTTCCTGGGTTGCACAGTTATTCTATTCCACCTTGGCCAAATTTAAAATCTGAAAATAAATTGTGGAATGGAATGATAAATAAACAAGTGTTTCCTGCCTCAGATCTAAATCATTCGACTGGAACAACGCATTTAACGCTTGTAATTAAAGTTCCTGGATGCTAAGGGATCTTATATACATTATTTGCAATTAAAGCCATCATAATATTCATCAATTCTGATTATTGTACTACTCAGTATTTAATTTGGTAGGACAATGGGTAATAATGTAAATGACCCCAACCGTAGCCTCAGAATTTTAATTTACATAAGTGTTGACAATTGACAAGGGAAACCTGTGCGTACGTACGTACGCAATGGGTGCGCTACAAGGTAACTTTCTTGCTTTTTGAAAATGACGAAGTCATTTTTTCACAAGGCGCGTGAATCAGAAAAGCAGATTGGGACTACATTTCCATAAAACAGTTTTCTTAGTATTCATGGCTGTATTGAATCAAATGCAATAACATGCTGCTAAAGCTGAGCTAGAAAGTTGTACTAGGCAATCCTAGGGAAACCTGTGCGTACGTACGTACGCAATGGGTGCGCTACAAGGTAACTTTCTTGCTTTTTGAAAATGACGAAGTCATTTTTTCACAAGGCGCGTGGATCAGAAAAGCAGATTGGGACTACATTTCCATAAAACAGTTTTCTTAGTATTCATGGCTGTATTGAATCAAATGCAATAACATGCTGCTAAAGCTGAGCTAGAAAGTTGTACTAGCCAATCCCACAGCATGCAGATGGTTGATGGACAAGTAAACCGTCAACTCGACAACTCGTTCAAAGTCACCCTCATTGGAAAAATTTTAAAACCGGTTAACTAGGACCCTGCTTTAAATTAGCTTGCATTTATGATAAAACATTTATTCAAAGGGACGACCGACTAACCAAGTTATGAGTAAAAACTTTTATATTTGCTTGTAAAGGAAGATGGAACAGGTTTAGTGGCCTAAGTATGGCAATGGGAAATGTTAAGTAAGGCCCTGTCAGGAATTGATTAATGCTTTGTTGAGTTGATCAAGGCAAAATATATATCCAGACTAGTCCACGGTTGGAAAGACAACCTCACAAGTGTTATAAAATTAAGGTAATCAATGCAACTAGTTAAGACAACCTTTGTTTTACTTTAATATCTAGTTCAAGGTAATTCAAATCCGGAATTGCATGTTCCGTTTGTGTTCCGACAAGTCCACATCAAGAGTCTAACATTAATTATTTATCAAACCCATCGAATGGCTTTGCAAATTATCTCACACAATTGCGTTCCGCTTGCGAGAATTTGCTGAGAAAAAATGAAGCTCACAAAATTTCTGAAATCCAATTGACATCCGTCAAACATGATTCGGATACAAAATTAGAAAATACTCTTCCCAGCAATTCGTAACGCTGACATCATTTACAAATTGAAATGATTTTTTCGCCAGTTCTTTTGATAAAACGCATAATGTCATGACTCAATGTCAGATTTCGTGTTAAAGTGAAAACATGTAGTTAGTTTCCTGTTACGTATAACCGTTTACGGAGCCCAATATTGTCATCTCACTCTTTTGTAAGAAAAAACTGGAGAAATAATAGTTTCACACTGTAAAATGGCATTTTCTAACGCTTTCAATCAATGAAATTGTCATAAACCAAACCATGCCCAGAGCATGCACGGATTGAAAACTGTGGATGCTTGGATACAGGTTGAAAAAATACAACAATAATAATTGTCAATAGTTAGTCAGTTTTACCCTGTATTCCAGCTATCTTTAAATCAAGTTCGACTCGCACGAGAAACGCATTTCCACACCTTGAACACATAATAATATTAATGAATTATCAATAAATTGATGACTGGCCGTACTTAGTGAATCCATATGCGTAAATTGTTCAATAATGTAACCAAAACTTGTGGTAACCCACTGTAGAATATCAGCTGCTTAAATGGAAAAGACTGAATATCAGGGCGAAGACACTAATTAATAGTATCAATCATTTAAAATTCCTGACGTGTTCGCCACAGTGTCCACTAAATTTTCTCTTTCATTAGATCCTAATCAAGGCGCCACACAGCCGAAAGAGCATTCCTCCACCACAGTGGGCGCAAAGATTGAAATATTAATTGTTTAATCATCAACAACAGCACATTGATCTGAACATACAAATCCCAAAGCGCCCAACGTCATTGCCCTGTTTGTAAGATTGTGGATCGCACATTGTTTTTACTCATGCAACTGTGTTCTGTGTAGTGTAGTAGCCTTTAAAAATATTTTATGAAATCGATGTGAGAAATACTGATTTACAGCACGCGATGTAATTGCAAAATTACAATGTAGTCCTTATTACTATTTAAACACGCAAGATGACAAGGTCCACCTGCTTTGCGCCGGCGCTTGTATGGACTTGTTTCAATCCCTCACCCCTAGGCACCTATTGAAATTTGAAAATGAACCATTTTGCTCTGCTTTCACAAATCATAATTACACACTTCAATGTGACCGACTTGCTATTGGTTGTTAATTGGAAAATTATTCCCAGTTAAGGAAGATTTCTCAGACTCACAATGGGAGTAACATTTCAAATATTAAAATCAATAAAAACTCGTACGTGAAATATGTTTTAATTGAACTGCGTGATTACTTCTTTATACACTACTTTTACAAATAAAAACAATTTCCGAGGGGTGTAATAAACCCAAAGTCAATATTGTATGCTGTTTATGAATAAATTAAATTTCTTTTCGAGAAATAATTGTATATTTCTACCACTGACTGGGAGGTACGGGTGCTCCACCCTGCTACCACTCTTCCAAATGCCAAATTCAATTCTTTGTAGGAAACGTACGTACAATCAAGTTCTGTCAAAAAACATAGAAAAGCAGTCCGAGACATAATAATAATAATTGCAGTTAT
Organism: Orthonychiurus folsomi; assembly: GCA_036851895.1. Classification (NCBI taxonomy): domain Eukaryota; kingdom Metazoa; phylum Arthropoda; class Collembola; order Poduromorpha; family Onychiuridae; genus Orthonychiurus; species Orthonychiurus folsomi. The sequence goes on along the minus strand of JAAXYW010000111.1, from coordinate 30,643 downwards.
CCAATTTTGAGGAAAACAGGGTGTTCACATACATGCATCATCATCATCTGGGCTTCCCTTAATTTTATGAAAGCAACAATATTGTTGTATACAGATAGAGAAATCCACTCCCCATTTGCACTTCCACGCTAATGACTGCCAGACTGCCGACTGCCCATTGAGTAAGATGATAATGTGAAGAGTAGTAGTAGTTACCTTCATAAAGTGGTACCAGCACCATTACAGTGTGCAAATATCTTCGACTGTTAAGTAAACATTCGCATTCGCTCCATTGGCTTAACTGTCCTTTCTTTCTTTCCGCAAACAAGCTTGAAACTGATTGTGCCTGATGGATGAATGGGATATATGCTCGCCATGTCGGTTTTGCCGCTTTTGTACTATAGTACAAACTCATTCAGAAAAATACTCGTGTAAATTTGTAATTATACATGCACATCACATTAAAGAAAAGAAATTATCATTGAAACTAATAAATAAATACCACTGAAACGACACAAAAATTCAAAATGTGTGTTAGCTGTAAATATTTATTTGCTCAGATTTATATGTCCACAAGTAGAAGTAAAACTTATTCACCAGTATTTACCTCAATTGGATCTAAAGAAATTACTGAAATATGTAACGAATTTTCCAATTTTCACATCTTCCTTCCTGCAAATAAAGTCGCCGTTACACGAGTTTCATTTAATTTTAAACATGAGAAAAGCATATCACTTTTGTGTGAACTTTATAAAGCTCATCCTGTCTCTGTCTGCACTACGATTCTCATTCTCAGTTATAACTCCTTTGGTTCAATAAATCCTTGGGCAGGTTAGCAGCAAAATAATGTTTCGGACAAAGTGTAAGTACATGAAAAGATTATAGATCATTTTGCAAACTGCTATCAGCTTAATTGGAAACAAACAAGAATATGCGTGCATGTTAGTTCATCCGTGTCATTAATTGAGCTAATGAGACTCCGCATTTTAACGGTTCAATTCCTAACGAAACTGGTTCCAATTGTTTGCTGGCTAGAAGTTTCGTACATACTTACACTCAGCATTTAGAAATCCGTATGAAATACATTCAATCGTTGAGTTTTGAATCATTTCTGGCCAATTCCACGAACAGAACCAAGAAGAACCACCAATAAATAATTTCCGCAGATGAAAGAGTTGGAACAATTAATAGCCGTGTTCGTCGTTCGTTCTACCAACCCCGTGCATCCTACTGCTTTGCTTCCACGCGACAAATTTAACTCCCACAAAAGATTCCAAGTATGTTATTGTGCATGTATGTGCATTGAAGGCAATTCCATACATTCAAGCTAATCCCACCTACTAATTAGGTCCAAACTAAACCAGAGCACCAGCACCCGACACACAGACTTTAGAAGAAGAGAAGAGGCAGACATTTAGTTCGCGTAGTCTTATCTGTCTTCTGCATGTTGGTGTTATAAATTAATCAAAGGAAGGGTTTTACAGTCCAATTAATATTCCGTGACCTAACTGCCAGTTCAAATTATGCTTCCTTTCGTGGATCTGGTTTCCCGCCTGTACATAAACACATTACACTCCACTTCTTTCATTTAGTCATGCTTAAGCTAAAATGCAGCACAGTTTTCAGCAAATGCACAGCATTTAAAAATTGGCGAAAACCGTTTTTCTCTAGTTTATTGTGGAAAACTTCATGGAAGCTATTGCATTTGGTTCGTGATGCCATCGAATAACTAATGCCATTATACCGTAGGCTTTCTTTGTCTTTTAAGGGCTCTTAAACCTCACGCAACTAAGTTAGACAATAAAATGTGGTATTTCTTTCTGCTGACTCCATCCAGCACAGTGCAGTGCAAAACTACTTGCTTGTGTGCCATGTGAATTGCTAAATAAAGGAAATATTAAATATTATTGCCCGCCATCCCGCACCAAGGCAGTTCAATTAGACACGTCTGTAAAGATTGACACATCGATAGACCTTGGAAGGTCACACTAAAAACTTTATTTGTTTGACTGGTAGTCGTTAGACAGCATGCATTTACATACCGCACATTAATTCGATCGAATTCAATAAGCAAAACGCCTTGAAGCGTTGAAGCAACAATAATTCTGTTATTGCAATTGCAATTAGGATTCGACATCATGAACCGATGTGCGAAATAATACAAAATGATCTGGTCGATTTCAATGAGTTCAATCATGTAGAACTCATCAGCAGTTAAAAACTTGCACAACATAACGCTAATTATGTACCCCATTCCGAGATTTGCAAACTGATCACGGTGACACAGACAAGGCTAAGAGCAGAAAAGATTGACAAATAGACGCCTTCCAATTAGGAATGTACATAATGAGCTACAGAGACGGACCTCAGTTGGTGAGCCGTTTTATCATTATATCAATACCAATGCACCGAAGACTAATGTACGAAAATTTTTAATTTCGCGATTTTCCAACTTTACCGGCGTCCTTCGACCTTGCGTATCGCGTAGTGAATGAGGAAATGAGTAATTAAACATTATTACCTGGTAAATTGTTTTAGTTCGCACGGCCTTTGAAACTGTTTCGCGAACTTGGGCTGCACTCCCAGGTCTTCCCAAGACACGAGTGAATTTTCGTTCCGACATTCCTTGCAGCGCCGGGGTTATAACTTCAACTTGTCGAAATTGTCAATTTGATAGGCCGTTGAGTCTCTTGAATTTATTATTGTTAAAAAATGAATTTAGTTCTCCTCACTTGAAAATTTCGATGGACCAAGGACGGATACGTACGGTTCCGCGGGCTGTTTTGAGGTGTGCGGTGTAATGTAAATTACACCGAGATTCCGTGAGAAAGTTACGTCAAGAGATTCACAAAATTGAGATGAAAGAATCCATAAAATCAGAGTCAGATCCAGCTCCCAAGATGACGCCCTCAGGAGATATATCGGTTTATCCGTGACTTCTGATACAAAACTGCTGACGGGCACGGAGATGGCTCTTAAATTATCCGTGCCAGATATTGGAATGCACGTTTCACCGCAGTGTTGTGCTACTGTTTAATGCGTGTAGAAATTCCCACTCCTCAGATAGATATAATACCATCACTTGAGCCATTTCTATGTAAATTAATACAAAAATTGTAGACAATAGTAATACTTGACCTTGTATTTTGAGCTGTTCATCGTTCGTATAGCAAGAAGGCCGGGCATATCCACAGTTTACCAAGCCTCAAGAGCTAAGACAATAGTGTTTCCCAGATGACAAATACCACATATCACACATTACTCCCACACAGTTCACAATGATGTTAGCTAAAGATGAGTATCAGGAGCCGAGAAAACTATTTAAATCCTAAGTTGGTGAACACTTTGGCTTGTATTGTTATTGTTCCGCTTCGCGGGAGCACAGATCAAAAGTCGAGATAAAATTAATGTGCTTAATATATCAGATTCTTAAGAGGTTTTGTTGCTGGCGTATGGCGTAGTAGTTGTAAATTTTAAGTATGTCATAATACTCCATCAACAATTATTGTTCTTCAATTTAGAAATACAGATCTTGCATTTTCTTCGGTGTGCGGTGCCATCAATCCTCATCAAAGTTGTGTGTGAACATGCGTTTTCTTGTGACAGATTTTCTTAATTTTACCCCTTGTTAAAATTCGACTTGAACTTCAGTTTTCTTTTACCGGGTAAATAAAGTCCACAAACTTGAAATCCCGGTGCGGTTGGTTGGATTCTTTTTAAATATTAACTTAACTTTTATTTTCTTATCCACCAACACAACAGTCACTTACACCCGCATTTAATAATATCAAATGGTGGGAGGAAATAATAACTTGAATTGGCAATAAAATGAGACCGGATACTCCAGCACACTCCTTTTTGCAATAGGAGGAGGGGGAAGTTCCAGCCAGGAAACTGAAAATCAAATTCCCCTTCCCTTTCACTCCTCTGAATATCATGACATCGATTTTTCACGACAGGATACGCAAGGTCCGAGCGCCACAACCGAATTTGCATTAGCCACATGCCTCTATTCGCCCATTATAGTTGTAGTTGTAGGGGTCCAGTAGTCGCGCTAATTTTCTATAATTTGGTTTTAGGCGAATAGATGAATGATGCATATCCGAACCTGAAACTTGTTTCGTTAAAATTTTGCAGGCTTGGTGCGCGAAGGGCTTAATTTATGGATGAACAATACGTAAATTTGTCACATGCTCAACTTTAAATGTAGAAAATTTGAAAATTCCATGCAATCAGTTTAAAAATGCACGAAACTTTACACAAATTAAACATTATAATATTTATAAGGCAGAAGGTTAACACAATATGCTCAAAGATAGGGCAGTAGTTTATTAAGTTAACTGGCTACTTTAATGGAAAACAATCTTTTCATTTATAAATAACCCATGTTTTCTAAGGCTCACATATACTTCCATTTCCCTTCACGCATTCGTCTTTTTCTAATATCGTCATTAAGCCAACTAGGTATTTCTTTTGCAATCTTAAATGCAAGTGGATACTTATGGGGTTTCTCGGGTGGTCTGAAAGGATGTGTTTCCTTCAATTTTTCAATGAGCAGTTCCTTTTGAAGTTGCTTAGGATCTTTATATTTGTCCAAGTATAAATTAAATGGCTTCGGATTCGGAAACCACACCTGCTTTGCGTAAGTCATTGGTGGAAAATCGTATTCAAAAGAAGGCTCCGGCATCCCTATTATAAAAAAACACAAAGTAAATAATATTTCGAGCCAAGCACTAAATGAATTCGAATTTCAGGTTTTAGACTATATAATCAAAGTCAGACCTAGCACGTTTTGGTAGAATGGTGTCAGGTTCTGATCCCAGTCAGACTGGAAAAATGAAACTCCGCAAGGAGTTATTGAATCCTGAAGTTCTTTGTAGAAATCAAAAGTCGAAAAAGATCGAGCTGTCAGATTTGTACATGGTTTGCTTCGTTGGTATTTTGAGAAGTCAACCGGAGCGTCATGCTTGTACAGAACAAATATATAACGACAGAAACCAATTCCATGAGCCGGAAATGGTTGTAAATAATGACAAATTTCAGCACCCTTATCAAATTCGTCTCCTGGTATGTTCCCTCTGTGAATGTGAATAAAAATTTAATTAATTGAAGTGGTGCAAAAAACTAAATGTAAAGACGTCATTACTTACACAAGCCAGTGAAGGTACTCGCCCTTTTCCTGGGTAAGATGACCGTCGGGTGTTGTCATTTGCAAGGTATAAAATGCTTCCTTACTCCCAGGAAATGACACATCTGGCTTCTCGGCGGCCTAAAATTATTAATTGAATTGATCAGTACTACTTATTGGTATTGCGCCATCACTTTCTTAAACACGAATGCAAGACTCTAATGTGTAACAAATATATGTAGAAATGGAGTTACCTCAGTGGGCTTAATAACATTTCCGCGGAGAACGGGTGAAACGATTTCGTCCTTTTTGTGAAAATTAAACAGTATTTTCATCGGTACAATAGGCAGAAAATAAGCATAACGAAATAAATCTTCATAAACATTGAAGTACTCAAGAGTTGCTTTCAAATGTTTTGGTCCATCGGACTTGCTCCATTCTTCACTGACAGCATCCAGCGGTATACTTACTATAAATGGTGACAAATGAAACATTTAATTTTTCATTCATTCAAAAATCAAGCGGATGTTCGTGCCTGGCACTTGGACAGCTAAGCCGCGAGCTGCGCTAGCTTGATAACTTACTTACACTACTAAGAATGCAATTAGAATTCTAACTTACAATTTCGATTACGTGCTGCTTGTTCCACTTTATCATTTTTTCTAAGCTGCGTCCAGGACTTGATTCTCTCGAAGAGTACTTCCTTTCGGGCAGCAGTAACGGCTGGAAATCCAATGTCTACCTTGTAATGGAGGTCTGGATCCTTGTATTTAAGTTCTGTTAATAAATTACAGAGAGTACACATCGACTGACATATTTCATATGCTAATTAGCTAATTTCAATTAATTTGTAACATACATACCAGCAAGTCTATCCGCAAGTGTTCTTGCAATATCAGGTCTTTTTCCTCTTTGTTTCCATTTGTAACGAACTCCACCCAAATCCAAGAACTGAAATTTCCAACTCGATTTCAGAACTTGAGTCCTTAACGTTGAAGACATCGTTGCTGTTGACTGCCAATGCGTTCGGCTCACATAATACCGGCTGTAACTAATTTTCAAAGTACACTCACACCTGGAATAGCATGATAAATGTCCGAGAAATCCGAGTCAAGCACACCCACACCGTTCAAGTTCGTGTGCAAAAGACTTCAGAAACCAGAATTAGAAAATAAATCAGAGTTTAGTCCCGGGTAGCAGAAAATTCAGTATTGATTCTTGATTTACTTACACTTTGGTGGAATTTTGTCACATGCATTGGTGTGCAGCAAATTAGAAGCTGCGCTCTGCCACTCTGCCAGAGAGTACTCACACAACACACTCACTCCTTCCTTCGCTTCGGCTCAGCCAGCTGAACCTGCCAAAATTTTCCGATGCAAGGACAACAGAAAATGACGGATTAAAATAAAATTAATGTGCCGCATCAGCAGACGGTTAAACCCCGAGCCCGAACTCATTAAAGAATGTAGTCTTGGTTTACTAAAATGTCAGACTTTGTTTCTATCATCGTGGAAAGGTAAATATGTATTTNCTAAAATGTCAGACTTTGTTCCTATCATCGTGGATAGGTAAATATGCATTTAAGGTGGTTAATGCTTTACTTAGTTGTGCCTTGATCCGATACCTATTCCTTGATCATTATGTAAAATAAATGCATCATAAGTTTCACAAGATCGCTTATGTTCATAATGTACATTACAATTTTCGTTTTCAGTTTTATGTTCCAAATCTCCCCCTTTTCCGATGCATGTTCATGTAAAACGCGCGTGAACCCATTGACGCCTTGTTGCTGGGTATGATTGGTGGAGGGAGGAGTCCGCCCACCCAGCATTCGAGAGGGATTCCAAACTCAAATGAAAGAAAGACGACGGACACAAAACGCCGCCATATTCACCCAACTCACCGCAACTTTGAACTTTCTTCCTTTATACCTCCACTCAAATCAAATTTAAAACAGTGGTTTGAAAAGTAGTGAGTTAGTAGTGATTTGGACAGCAAGGTGGAACGTCTTGATAGGTAGACAGTTGCAGTGACTATTGCAGTGACTATTGCAGTTGACTTTCGACAGTTGAGGACGTCGGAGTTTCTTCATCCCTGGCCCATGCTATGCGTGGATTAGTTTAATTCTACGTTCTTGGTGGTCAGTCAGTGGCAGTCGGCAGTGGTGTTGGTGACCCGAGATGGCTCCAAATCGACTTGAGCGAGAGCAGTTTGCTCGACGCCTTCACAGGCTCTACGCTGCTTGGAAGGTATATTTTATGCATATATTTAATTTTGAAATAATTGAGACGTCGATCTAACGTTTACAGTCTGAGCATTGATTTGTATTAACATTACAGGAAGGACAGGGTGAATGGGCGAAAGCGGATGCTTTGGTTGTGGCAGTAGGTTTGGATAATGATACTGTGTACTCAAAATCTGTCGCAGCACAGGTGACTTGACTTAGCGTTGAATTTCAGACTGAAATGTTCAGACCTGACCTGTTTGTAGCAAACATTCTATGACAATTTTTTGTATTTTTTTTTAAATAGACATGGTTGTTTGGGTATGAGCTTCCAGATACTATGATGGTATTCTGTGAAAGTTCGGTCTACTTTTTATCGTCCAAGAAGAAAATTGAGTTTCTAGGCCCAGCAGAGTGTAAAGACGAAAATGGTCTTCCCAGTGTTAAACTCTTGGTCAGAGATAAAGTAAGAATTATTATATGTTATTGGTCAGGTCGGAGGGCCAGACTACCTATACAGCTCAGGTTTAATTGTTTTTTTTCTGTCAGAATGATAAAGATAAGGCAAACTTTGAGAAAATCATCGAAGGTATTAAAGCAAGCAAAAATGGGAAAGTCATTGGGAGTTTTCCTAAGGATAAATTTCCAGGCGAATTTATTGAATGTTGGCGCAAAGAATACGACAGTGCCAAGTTTGAAACGGTAAGTTGCTAGATTTACTCATTCATTCAGATAGACACGGAATCATTAACGTAACTTTGTTCCACGAAGCAGGAACCTTTATAGTCTACAGTCAAACTACATGGCACCTCTACATAGTTTGTTTATTATGTACTAACTCTTTCACTCGTTTCTGTACAGATTGACATGAGTTCGGCGGTGGCGTTAGTTATGGCAGTAAAGGAAGAAGCAGAAGTTTCAATTTTGAAAAGAGCTTTTCAAATATCTGTAGATGTTTTCACGAAGTATTTGCGTGATCAAATTATGAACATTGTTGACGAGGATAAAGAAGTTAAACATTCAAAGTTATCGGAAGGCGTAGAATCTGCCATTTCGAACAAAAGATACGTGACGTTCCTGGATCCCGAGCAACTGAAAAATGTGGACATGTGCTACCCACCGATCATACAAAGCGGTGGAAAGTATAGTCTTAAATTTAGTGCTGAAACAGACAAAGAATTTGTCCATTTTGGCTCAATTGTGTGCTGTCTTGGAGCACGTTATAAATCTTACTGTTCAAACATTGTTCGAACTCTTCTTGTGAACCCAAGTGATAGGGTTCAGGTAAGTCACGCACTTGTGAATTAAAAACGTTCTAACTTTTATTTATATGGTTATTTGTTTAACTTTAGGAAAATTACAATTTTGTGTGTCAAGTTGAAGATGAAATATGCAAGCTCCTTGTGCCTGGAGCGAAGTTGTCTGAAGTGTATGAGAAGACAGTTACTTACGTCAAGAATACCAAGCCAGGTCTTTACAACAGACTAACCAAAACGTTTGGGTTCGTCATTGGGATTGAGTTCCGTGAACCGTCCATAGTTATTGGACCCAAGTGTAATGCACCTGTATTGAAGGGAATGTGTTTCAATGTGAACGTTGGGCTGTCGGATCTAAAAAATGACTCAGCAACTGACGACAGAGGAAAAGTGTACGCTCTTTTCATTGGTGACACTGTCATTGTCAAGGATGTGAGTTAGAAATTTTAATTCTTTGTTGAGGATATTTGTTTATAATGTGTAATTGATAAACCTCATAGGATGGCCCAGCAATGGCTTTGGTACCTTGTAAAAAGAAAGTCAAGTCTATTGGAATCTTTTTGAAAGAAGATGACGACGAGGAAGAAGACGAGAAGGAAAATGAACCCGATCCTCATCCTGAAACACTTGGTAGAGGACGGAGAACGGCAGTTCTAGACTCCAAACTCCGGGTATGTCTACTTTATTAACTGTTAGCTAACAGTGTGCTTCAGTCAAATGAGATTAAGTTAATACGTTTATAAATTTTTTTAGCAAGAACACACATCTGAAGAAAAGCGGAAAGAACAACAGAAAGAATTAGCAGCCCAACTTAACAACGACGCGAGACGTAGACTTGCTCAGTTGAAAGGTGGGAAAGAAGTTGAGAAGATTAGAAGGTCGAATGCGTCGTATAAGAATGTGAACCAAATGCCAAGAGAGAAAGAGATTGAGCAGCTGAAGATTTTTGTTGGTAAGTTGACCTTGGTTTTCACGCGACATCTCATTTTGCTATTTCAAAGGCAACACATTTGAAAATGTTTATTGCAGATATGAAATATGAAACCATCATTCTACCTGTTTTTGGCACTGCCATTCCGTTCCACATCTCCACAATTAAGAATATTTCGCAATCTATTGAAGGCGACTACACCTACTTGAGAATTAATTTCTTCCATCCTGGGGCAACCATAACAAAAGCGGATGGTTCATTCGCAAATCCGGAAGCAACGTTTGTCAAAGAAGTAAATTTTGCACTAAGGTAACTAATAACAGGAGGATGTTGTGTTAATTGTTGCTATCCTATCAGGTTACATACCGAAGCGCTAATTTGAAAGAGCACGGCGAGATTGTACCTCCCAGTGCTAATTTGAACACTGCTTTCCGCCTAATCAAGGACGTTCAGAAGAAATTTAAAACTCGGGAAGCTGAAGAAAGGGAAAAGGAGGATTTAGTGAAGCAGGATTCTCTTGTACTCTCTGTAAACAAAGGAAATCCAAAATTGAAAGACCTGTACATTCGACCCAATATAGTTCAAAAGCGAATCAGCGGTGTTCTTGAGGTTCACACATTATTTTAATTATTTAAGTGACTTGACTTGATAGTTGGAGTGAGGATTATATGTTATTTATGGGTAATTTTACAGGCTCATACCAACGGGTTCCGCTACACGTCCATTCGCGGAGATAAAGTTGACGTTCTTTACAACAATATCCGTCATGCTGTATTCCAGCCTTGTGACGGCGAAATGATCATTCTATTGCATTTTCACTTGAAGGTAACCGTTTATTGTCGTGTTTTAGTTATTGTGATACCTTTCGATTAGATTTGGTTGTATAATATGATTTACATAATAGAACTCCTTTTAAAATTTAGAACGCTATAATGTTTGGCAAGAAGAAGCACGTAGATGTCCAGTTCTACACCGAAGTAGGAGAAATAACGACTGATCTTGGAAAGCATCAACACATGCACGATCGCGACGACTTGGCAGCCGAACAAGCCGAAAGAGAGTTACGTCATAAGCTTTCCACGGCTTTTAAATCATTTTGTGAAAAGGTAGAATCAATGACAAAGAATGAAGTCGAGTTTGACTCTCCATTCCGAGACTTAGGATTTCCTGGGGCTCCCTATCGTTCCACTGTTCTCCTGCAGCCTACTTCAGGGTGTTTGGTGAACCTCACTGAATGGGTAAAAGCAAAGCAACACATTCTTAATGTTTTATAGTAATTCATCCTGGATTTGGCCCGCAACTGACAATATGTTTATGCATTATTTTCGCAGCCACCATTTGTAATCTCCTTGGAAGAGCTGGAGCTTGTTCACTTTGAGCGTGTCCAATTTCACTTGAAGAATTTCGACATGATTTTCATTTTCAAGAACTATAGTAAAAAAGTAGCTATGATCAATGCCATTCCAATGCAGATGTTGGATCATGTCAAGAACTGGCTGAAGTAAGCGTAGCTCAGTGGTTTTGATTTGCCGCCCATACTTCTTGACAGCATTATTAATGTGTTTCATCACTATGTAGCTCGTGTCAAATCCATTACACGGAAGGAATTCAATCTCTAAATTGGGCCAAGATTATGAAAACAATCACAGAGGACCCGGACAGTTTCTTTGACACTGGTGGTTGGACATTTTTGGAGCCAGAGTCTGACACAGATGCTGCTGATGCTGATGACGACGAAGAGGAAGAAGATGAAACTTTCAAAGTTTCAGAAGATGAAGATTCCGATGAAGAGTCTGAATCCGAGGAATTCTCAGAAGTCGATGAAGACGAATCTGATGATGACGACGCATCTGAAGGTATGCCTTTACATATTGGTATTCTAACCCCCCAGAAGTTCAGTAGGTCAGTGTGTAATAAATATGTTATAATTGCCCAAAAGTGTTTTTTTTGGTTTTGCTTTGTTTGAGACAACGTTTTGTGTTTATCAGATGAAGTAAATACTTAATAGGGGTATATTATTACTTTTATCAAAGCAGAGGAGGCGGGGAGCAGCGAAGAAAGCGGAAAGGATTGGTCAGATCTGGAAGCCGAAGCTGCTGAAGCTGACAAAAATCAGCGATTCTATGAAGATGATAACTCAGGCTACAAAGGAAACAAGAGGCCAGTTCCATCCTCATCCCATCGTGAGAAAGATCGGCATTCTTCCAGTAAGAAGTCGAAAAGGTTAGCTATCTCAATCTCAACTTTGAACTACTTTTGTACAGCTATTTAAAGAATTGTTATTCCTATTTCATAGTTCACCCTCGAAATCCAAATCCAGAGACAAAGATCACGGTCGTGGGTCTTCCTCTCATAAGAGTTCTAGCAAAAGTTCATCAAGCAGAGGATCGCCGAGCAAAAGCTCTTCCTCATCTCATCATAAAAGCAGTAAGGGCGATAAGAGGCCTCGCGAATCATCACGGGATTCTCCGCGGTCGTCCAAGAAGAGCAGGTAATATTTTTTTTAAATGGCCACACGTGCTATTCGAATTGACAGATATTGAGGGTCATTTGGTTTGCAAATTGGCTAATTTAATTGCAGAAGGTAAATCCGGACTCGTACAACCATTGGACCGAAGTATTAAATTGAATCCAATTCACCATATGTTGTTTCCTCGTTCAGTGAATATTCTTTTTCTTACCAATAGCTCATTGGAATAAACTTTAATTTGTAAAACAATGACTTGGATATGAAAGCTGCGTGCATTTTTAATGAGACATTAAACATAACTGAACAAACGGAGTTGGATTTGTTTTATGTTTGCCTCTAGAAGAGTGGAAGTAGGCATAAGGCATGTGCGTAGGTCTCTTTCCAATCAAATTAATCTAGTGGGATCACTTCATATCTTAAGTCAAACACATAACGGTAGAGCTCTCCATGTGGGTGATTTCTTTGTGTGCAGTAACGTTCCAATTGTTGTGCCGGAATAGCTAGACGGAATGCTGTTGCCTCTAATTCTTCCCCCAATTTCCTTACAGAATAAACCGGCAGAATCCAATCCAGACGGGAAACCTTCACAAAAGTTTACGAATTAAATTAAAATGTGCTTTGACATTTTTTGTGCCTTTTATCTACCTCGCTGTGTTTCATGTACACGGAGACCTTAACTTGATAGTGAGCTGCATCGGCGTCTCCACCAATAATAGTAAACCACATATAAAGAACAGATTTATCTATTTTCATATTTCTGAGAAGGACATCCTCTTCATATTCGATGTAGAAGGCGGGCCAAGGTCCATCTAATAAAAGGTTGGATGCAGATTTAAAACTTGCTTGACTTGGAAAATGTGTGGGAGCAAATCACCTGAAGTCAAGCTATTCGAGTATTCTGACATTGTGAAATGGTTGTTTCTAATGGAATATCCTTCAATTTCATGTTGTGCTTTCAAATGTTTGAAATAATCTTTGAATCTGACTTCCTGTCCATTGCATCTTTGGACCTCCCACTCAAAGCATTTAATCCGTCTTAAGAGTTATTTATAATTATTTATAGTTATACTTTTTTGTATAAATACTGTATGCTGAAAAGGTCATTCACCTGAAATCACACTCTTCCGTGTGAGCTCTGTATTCTGCTCCTTTGACTACCTTTGGACATCCATCCCCCATGTACTTACACCAAAATGAAGAGCTGGCGACGATTAGCTCCACGGCTTTATTTCTGGAGTTGGTCAAATCCTCTCCGCAAAGTCCACATTTTAATTCTGTCCGACATTTTCCGCAAATACTGTGTCCTGCAGAGCAAGTGTAGATTGGAGCAATTGGAACTTCTTCGCAAATTGGACATTGTAAAGCCTTTTTGAGTTCCTTTGCTGATGCCATTTCATGGAGGGAGCCTACGGCTGCACTACAGAAAGGGAATGGGAAATTAAGAGCTCCATTAAATATTTCTTTTTTTTCAAAACCAGTAATTCTACCTGTCCCGGCGTCGGAATGCGGACATTTTTGTTCAGTTTAGTTTTGATTGCAAATAATGTATGTTTTGTGCAGGGAAATGTAGGTTATGCAGGGTTTAGCATGTAAATGATTCCATGGCAGTTAAAAATTATGTTTTAGTAATATTTAATGAAGAGTGGTCCGGCTTCAATGAGTTAGGACACCACCTTATCGCATATCTACCGTCCGACGTCACCTGGATTAGGAACAATTAATTATTTTACGAGTTCTAAATCTCAGTTAATCCCTGCGGTCCGCATTTGTCTGAAACGAATTACTTGACCCAAAGTTTATCTCGATTACATTAACCACAAGCGGAAATATGCTTCTGTACTTTGCAGGCCTTATTTTGATATAAACGCAAAGCGCAAAACAACATTTTATGGCTGATTGGCTAAAAACATTGCAACAAAATTATTCGTGGATTGTTAAGTGGACACTTCCTACCTAAGCCTATAAAATTTGGAGGATGAGGAGGGCAAAACGTTTTAGTAATGTCTTAAACTAAAAGGATTTAACGCACCAAAAATCTATTTACAACGGTTTAAAATTATACCACTCTCATTCCTCATAAGTATTTTATATTTTCAGTATCGAATACGTTGATCGCGTGTAAGCAGTGCCGCCGCGCCGCGGTTTGCCGGAATAAGCTCTAATCTGTTAAATGAATGAAATATTTCCAAATATTATTAATTTTGCAGAAAAGAATGGAATTCTGTTGCATGCCCAATAATACCCACCCGTGAAAGCTTGCCGTAAAAACTTTGTTATTGCTTAATTTTGATGTTGAATTTATTGCGTCTGAGTAAACACACAAGCCCGTCACGTTCTCGAATCGAGTTATCGTTATCGCTTTGGAAGTTCACAATATCTGCGTCATTTGGCAATTGGCCTTTACGCATGCATGTCCAGTCTATGTCAATGCTACATGAAATGAACGTCATTGTCAATTGAAGTGAATAAAAAATTTACGATTAATTTGATTTATTTTACAATTTTGCCACAAATCAGAAGATTCACCACCTTTGCTCATAGCAAAAGGATTTTACATACTAACTTAACTATACTGAAACCTTGTAAGTCACGCACGCATCCGACTAGATTTTGCAAGATTAAATCCAGCATTCTACACTGATAGCTAACACAGTTCCTAATTAGCTATTAAATTAAATGATTTAACATTCATCGTTACAATTGAGAACAATTGACACCTCATACTGAAACTGAAACCAAAAGTTGTGTTCCTTATCAATTTACTAAAGCTGAGCATACTTTAATAAGTTGTGCTTTGTACATCTGAATGATACATTACAACCTGTAAGTATTTGCTATAAATAAGTTAACAATTTCTCTGCATTTTCGCAGCAGGATTATCTACATTAGTGACTTAGTGCACAAAAATGACTTCGCAAAAACTGACTTGACTTATAATGAAATCAAAAAGCACGATTAAATATGATTTAAATACGCACATCAAATTTGAACAAATGCTACAGCAGCGCAGCCACATTACAAATTGAAACTCTCACTTTCACAAATTGACGCATGAGAGCTACGAGCTTTCACGACAACCTATGAGCTTTGCCTTTGGCTTCCTGCTCTCCTCCTCCACTTCAATTCTTGTACATATCACAAAGGACTTTCTCCATAGGCGTATTTCCTATAGTTCTTTGAAAGAAAAGAAGTTCAATGCGCTGTGCAGGGACTTGACGAAGGAGGGGGAGCATCAAAAGTAAACGACCAAACCGAGCTGGTTGGGTTGGATGTTGGCCTCTTGAATGTTGACAGAGCATCACTTGCGCTTGATCTTGGAGGTTCTCCACTTGCAGGGGATCTTTTAGTCCTCGTGTGTCTACAAATAACGGATAGCTCAATTCACCAAAGAGTCAAACAAAATGTTCTGCCTTTCTCTAACCTCTCCCCATTCAAATTCAACAAAATTCAGAATAAAAACAAACCGCAAACCACACTATTTTAAAATCATAGAGCAATTAAAGATAAATATAAAGTCAAGGTAGATCAACCAATCAAGCTGAATTGTTTGATCTGCCTTGGTTAAAGTTTGTGGCTAAATTCAGTTCTAAAAGTAAACAACAATCGACTCTAAGTGAATTCCATGCAGTATTGGCTGAGAAGCATCAATAATTTTGTATAAATAGTTAAAATTATATAAATCTTTAATTGTTACCACTTTTAAATAAAGCGATGGCCTTCAAGCACGCAAATTCGGCAGGATCCACACCGATGGCTCGAAATCTGAGCAGTGCATCATTCAGAGTCCTCAGATCACTCGCAACCTGCAACGAAATTAATGAAACTTGGTTTATGAGTGATTGATTGATTACGTGATAAATCGTTGAAAACGCTTGATTGTTCTGGGCCAAAGATTTTTGAGTATTCGATGCTTAATTTTTACAGTTACATGGAAGCTAGGAAATGTTGGTGAAATCGTTTGTCTGGATTTGAGTATCGGAAAGGCAATTAAATTCTCACAGACGTGCAAGTTTGAAAGAGTGACGGAGGAACTTACTTGGATTGCTTTGCCATTAGGCAAATGAGAGATGTGATCCGTGGCAGAGAACAAAGAGACAGAATCACCGGGCATGCACCATTGAATGGCATTCAGGAGGAATAAATCCGCCCAAGCTTCTTCCAGTAGGATAACCTTTATAAAACATAGGGTTGGGTTATTGAAGAAAATGTTGAGAAATATTGCCAACAGTTTTTTGCATTAATATATTATGGCGCCTTGCTCCTTTAGCACACTATAACTGTTATTTATGCACTAATAATTGACAAATCCCAACTAAATGGAAAGCATAGAATCCATTCCATTCCGTCCATTATTGATAATTTTATATTTGTAGATCAATTTTGCCGAAAAAATAGTGCAAATACTTAAAATACAATAATACAACTATTGCATCAATAAATTTATGAGGTAATAGTAGGCGGAGAGAACTCACTTGATCCCGGAAGGGCAAACTTCCAAAGGATGGAAGGTTTTTTGCCCATTTGACAGCCATGAAAAGAAGCCGAGCTGATGTTTCATAGATAGTCTCATGCGCTGGATTAAATAGACATTTTGCACTTATTCATTCCAGAAAGTTAAATAAACTAGAAAATGAACCCTCTTGAGTACTTAACTCACCTGGATTATAAATAGCAGATGGGATTTCAATGTTTGTATTATGAGTTGGTGTTGTGGTTGTGGGAGGGCAATTGGAAAAATTTATTGCAGATCCACCAGAGTTGATGGAGTGTGGGACGCCGGAGCTGATGTTGGAATGACTGCTCTTATTGTTGTTACAGTTGGTGATGGTAGGACTGGTGTTATTGTTGACGCCGGGAGTAGAGTTTGCTCCAGAGCCACCATTGATTGCATGATTACCATTGTTCCCGTGGCCATTGTTATTATTTCCATTTTGAAGTCCAGTTGACATTTTATTATTTCCATGGTTGGATGGGAGATTGTCCTCACTTGTCACATCGATGCTGTCATCTGTAACAAAATACATATTACGAATTACTCTTCTGGTATTAAATTTTAAAATAAACAATGATTGACTTGCCGTCGTCATCTCGCAATCCATTTCTGTCATTGGAATGACTTGAGAGTAGCATTGGCGGGGGCGGTGGATGATGTTGGTAAGTGCTTCCACCGCCCAAATGATGGCCAACGCCAAGTGACAACGTCCCAGCCGCCCTTGGACCGAGGAGTGGCCTACTTTCCAAATAATACTCAGTTGCACTAATTAGTTTTTTTGATTGGGTCGGGACGAACTTGAAGTGTGAGTGGAAGTCAATATTAATTATTTTTAAATACCCGAAAACTCCAACGGCCATTGACGCCTCACGTATGGCGCGTTCTTGATCCATTTCACAAAGAGATTCCGGGCGAAGGGTTGCAGTGTTTCGCGGTTGTCTCTCGTTTTGAACGGCTGCGTAAATAATTACTGCATATTTCAGTGGCATTACATTCAGTGAAAGGGTTAAAAGCAAATGGAGGATTAATGCGTATGAGAGGACTTTTCAGCAGTCAAAGCTTGCCAAATAGTGAAACCAAAATTCTTGTGTATGTAAAATGCCGAATAAACATTTAGCGATGACATTTATGCGTTTGAAATTTTAGGGTTAAACGTGCAATGGATGGGTTTGTGCCGAACATTTAAAAAGCGGAAAGAACAACTCGATTTTCTTGTATGTTGCAAGACAATTTCTGAGCCAGGCCCCCATCAATTAAGAATCCAAAACTTGGGCTGAAGTTGTAGCGGAACAAATGTAATCTAGCAATCAGAGTTTGGAAAGTAATTTGATTTGTTGGGTGCATACAATTAATGGAGTTGTGAAGGGAAGTGTTTTATTTGGCCTACGTATCAGCCCGAATGCATTGCTACACAAAAAAGGCATGGAACTGGCTGTGATAGGAACATTGCACTTCTCACTCCAATCTGATTTCATCAGAACATGATTGCTGTCCTCAAACTCTCCCTAATCCGATTCCCTTCGACTCCGTACTTGTGCACTACGGGTAGGGAATAACTACCCGGATTCTGACTGAGGACTGGAAAGGATTCGTAAAGCAAAGTGGCAGGAAGGTTACGACTACATTCACCACTACCACTCAATCGAGTTGGAAAGATACAGTGGCAGAAGTAAATTCGATCACGTTAAACGACTTTCAGTGCTCCTCTTCATTCATTCACAAGTCGTCAGCCTATTAATCAAAAAGTTTCCGGGGTTTCAACCCCCACTAATCCTGTCAAACTCATCCATTTCATCATTCCGAGTCTCAGCTCCGCCAAATGTTCCCCCAGTCGAACCTTCGACCCCTCCCCCCAGTATGCCGACAAGGACAATACGAAATTAAGCGGAGGGCCCTTGCTGAGTGACCAGAAGCGTTAAAAATCGATTTCATTCACTTTCACTCATTCAATTCGTCATCATCTTCACTGCGTGTCTTCCATGTCAAAGACTCGTCCGTCCTCAACGACTTAATCCTCCCATTTATGCTCAGATCAATCCTTGGATTCATCTGTCGAGTTTCCAAGTTTCTGAGGATCAACTGTCCTGTATTTCTAAAACTACGACACGTCTAAGAGAATTTTGAGCGGCAACTCTGACATTTTTCAGCGTATAAACTAGTATTTTAAATCTTAAGCTTTATTATTGAAAAAGTGCGTATGACATCCCAGATAAAGGCACTGGTAAAATGTTGGTGAACCTATTCGCGCCAACATTGCAGAAAAATGGTATTAGCAAATAAATTTTATTTTGGCTTTCCTTTTCCCGAACAGGTTTGGTATTTCAGCTGGAGACGGAATTCTTTTGAGGAAAACGGAAACGCTAGCAAAGTCAGAATGGCTAAAGGCAAAGAGATAAATTGATGGGTGAGCATTTCAGAAGGAAGAAGCAACGATTGGTTTGAGCTCGCTCCACGTCAAAGCATAACTTCAAAGGATCTCGATCCACAAATTCTTTGTTCTGGGACTGAATCCAAAGATAATTCAATTCAAAAAGGATTCCCTCGTATATCCACTATTACGCAAACCACCTTAGCCGCTAGCCTCGGAGAAATCATTACTCTTCTCTGCATGAGTGGATGAGAAGGATGGCACGATCATTTTCCACAATTCAAATATGCGATGGAAAATTCAGTGGATGGGAAATGTAAGGCTCATGATCATCATCTCACTTCGTCAAAGTGCATAGGGAAGGGAGTTTTGATGTAAACTTGGTTGCGTATACGTTATTACTATTAGATTATATGTATAACCAGTAGGAGACCAGGAGCCCAAAGCGCCAAACCGACTAAAAGCTTCCACCGCAAACAAAGGCAATATTCCACGATTGGTTTCCCTCGGATTCATCCCGGGGCTCATTTGCATACGGATATCCACCCCGCCGCCCTATTATTAGGGAAGATATCTCTCCCGTTTGAGACGTGATCATTTGCGAGAAAAGAGAAACCGAAATTCATGTTAGTTCGGATCGAGTTGGTGCGACATTCATTTGTGTGACACGCCCTGCAGTTGTCGCGTCGTACCTTCAACTTTACGTGTTTTCTTCATAAGAGCCATATGCATTGCACTGGCACCACTTTCACCCTGAAAATTAATTAAGCCTTTCCCCTTAGCTTGGCATCATGTGGGCATTTCTTTCTTTTAAAATACTCTACAACGAGATTTATTACTTGACGGAATTGTTTATATAACAATTGCGCCGTGAAAAAAACCAAAAATTAAGCAAAGCTTCAGCTTCAAAGTTACTTAATACTAGAAAATTCAAAAAAGAATCGAACCATCTTTATTCATCCCCATGTTCAGACATTTCTTAAGTCGGCAGGCCTGACATTGATTCCTGTGAGCTTTGTCCACGATACAAGTCCCGGTCCCAGCCTGGCATCTATTAGAATAAACCCATTACGCAAATTAACACGCTACTTCGCTGCAAATCGGCCCTTTCACTTTTAACGTCCTCATCTCCTCTCACCTGTAAATTAACTTACGACGAACACTTCTCTTGAAAAATCCACTGCATCCATTACATGCCAGAATCCCATAATGTTTTCCAGATGAAGTGTCCGCACAAACAACGCAGGATAATCCCGTGCTCAACCTTCGCCCTATTTAAAAATCCAATTAATTTTTTTTATTATTGAAAGTCATTGGGTCACTTCTGTCGGGAATTGGATGTCCCTTGAGGACTGGAACCTTCCTTACCCGAGGGCGAATTGAAACTTTGAGGGATGAAGGGAGGGGGTGAGCGGGAGTTGTCATTTGTGTTCATCCGCTGGTGGACTGACAAATTGTGTGAATGACTCGGTGACCCGCCCGATGATGTTGTTGTGAGTGACATCGGCATAGGGGGAGAGCCTGAACCTCGCATGGAATGGGAAAAGGCGTGAGAATGGAGTCTGGAAATTGTAAATTTGATGTGGAGGTGACGAAGAGGAGGAGGGGGATGGGGGTTTGTCTTCAGTTGAATCTATTAAAAACAAAGCAATGGAATTAGTTTGTTAGTTTTCAGGAATTTAGTACTCATTTTTACTACCTGATTATGGCAAAGGTAAAATAAATCTGCCGTTAGTTTTCCTATGGTCCGGTCGACCTTCAACATTTTGTGAAACACAAATTGTTTTTAAGAAATTAGACAATCCAGCATTCAGGTCAATAGCAAACGAAGGAAATTAATTTGATTTATCTATTATCTAAGACGGGGGAAGAATATGGTTTGTAACATAGCAGGATGTGGAACTGGAAATGATTGGACACCTTTACGTTTCATTTAATGCTCGTTTCCCTTCCCTGTCACGTAGTCTTTGGGGATTTAACAGAATAAATTGAACCCTATAAAGTGGCAATCGAGAATTAATTACTCTCGTGGGGTTCAGTTGTCGCCTCCTCTTTTCTTTGTCTCATTCCCATTTCTGGCTGACTGGAGTAGAATTGCACATTTGAGGAACTTTTTTTTATCCAGGATACTCTACCGGCCCAGAATGCAATTGATCATTAATGTTGACTTCCTATTTATATTTAGACGAAATTCGTGATAGAGTTAAGCTGAAGCAGTCGCAAGTAAAAGCGCAGTGTTTTTGACCGCATGTATAAACTGTTTAAGTCATATATTTTTAAATTGAGTTCTTTATCATCCTCAATCAGAGCAGGCCGTATGTAGTATTTACATGGCAAACACACAGGGATCATCCAGTGAATTGAAAGAGAAGGAAAGCAGTGTGCCATTTAATTTAAATGAATGGAAAATGTGCAAAGTTCGAAACATTTAGCATTAGTGGCGGTGGAGACTTAAATCCCCAATTCCCATCCTGAGTCAGCATCAGATGTGCAATCGTGGGCTTTACGTGCTGCTAAATGATAGCGATTGCCAAGTTGGTGGGTGTGGGTCGCATCGGAGCGGTGGCCGCTTGGAAATGCAAATTTCCAGAGAGCAGCCGCGCGGCCGTCAATGTAGAGAAAAGGATGAAAAGCTAGAAATGCTGGTTTTTGGAAAGGCATCGTCTGCAGAGCTTAACTTTGAAATACTCGCAAAGTTTTAGAGCAGGAGGAGTGATTCATTTCCCCTAAACGGCGATTCTCATTCAACTAATATTCATTTGGAAGGACTTGGCTCTTAAGCTTCTGGAATTAAGTAGTTTCTTCAACCCGTTTCAGCTTTTCCATGACTCCGCATTCATTCACTCTCCTTTAATAATTATTGTTCTCCATTTTTGACTATTTGCTTTCCCTCAACGTTAATTTTCTACTTTGCTCTCGTCTAATAGGCCACATTCCGGTGAAACAAGTTTTAACAATTCCCCCTCCTTTTCTGATGGGTCCAGGAATATTATTTTCGAATACATATTTTCTAGTAATGGTAATAATGGCAATATCAAGCAATCATCCCTGTCATATATATTAATGAGATATGTGTGCTTCTCGAATGTTGCCAAAAATTATTCGTGGTAATATTTTTCAAAAAATAGTTTCCTACAAGACAAATACTGTTTTAATGGCTATATTAACTTTAATAATTAGTTTTTACTATTCTTTAGAATCCTGCCTGACGCGAATGTCGACGATGAATTCAATTTTTTAACTTTTAAAGCGGCATACACACGAGCTGGCTTAATTTGTAACCAGTATGTCCGGATTTACAACCGGGAAAGTGTCATATCAATAACAAGTTAAGCCCTCTTATTTAAAGCGCGTATGTCCACACAATGAAACCCGGAACATCGGATCCCCTGTATTTTTGCTCCGTAAATCCTAATCCCTTCTCAATCAAGGGTAGGCAGGAAGCTCCTGAATAAATCAGTAAGCCAGAGCCACCACCGAATGTTTTAATTCAAATGTCAAAATTAAAATGCATTTTGTAGTTATTGTCTGACAAATTGATTTTTTATATCGGCAAGTCAATTATTAATTCGGACATCAACCATTAGAGCCACCACCGAATGTTTTAATTCAAATGTCAAAATTAAAATGCATTTTGTAGTTATTGTCTGACAAATTGATTTTTTATATCGGCAAGTCAATTATTAATTCGGGCATCAACCATAACTAGTAGTTAATGCGCTAGGCGGGTGAATGAATGGCTTGTTTTACATATTGTTGCAATTAGCCCCACATGGCAGCTTTTCTATCAAAACTCATCTCGACCAAATCTATTAAAAATTAGGATTATATTGTCTAATTTGCATAAAGGTAACGTACCTAAGCCATTTAATTCACAATTTATGGTGTCCATTGTTGTTGGGGGAGGGAAATGAGGAAGCGACAGTTGTGCACTCGTTTCAAATATGAAAATAATATGCGCATACATTCATTTTAAGTGCTTGAATCGGCTAATAGCAAATTTTATGTTGGGCTGCACACCCCTGATGTGTGGTCTGGGCTTCTCACTCATGATTTAAAATTGAACGTTATACACTTTTTTTTTACAACAATCAAGTTCCGTTTCAAAGAAATTTGAATAATATTAGCGTGCCGTATTTTATTGCCGGAACAGAAACATGCGGGCAGACATTTGGTATGATTATTTAAGTGCTGTTCAATACATTGTGTTATTCAGCCGAGTTCAAACTTTAGGGTCGTACATGTTTAAAGCAGTAGGTTCCTTGCTGTTTGTCATTAAATGGTCCGCTACAGGTTTTACAGGTAGGTCGTTGTCATACTTTTTCTCATGTACTATTACGATCAAGTGTTGGAAAAAGAAGTACGTACGACACTCGAATGAAATTCTGGAATTCGTCAAATGGTCAAACCATGCTGCTGGTTTTAATTTCGACTAGACACTTAAGTTTAATTGACTTTCGCTTAGATTTTAGTATTTGCGCTAACCTGTAGAGCCGCAACATGTGATGAACATAACCATAAGCTGTATAAAATACTAGTAATATATTTTAGCACACGAATTATAGGGAATGCCTAATAACAATTGAATAATTTTTGTAAATATTTCATTATTACACAGGGTGAAGTGAATTGTAAAAAGTAACAAATATTTTCTGCTTTTCCGTTTGTTTAACTGCAATTAAAATACAAGACACGACTTATTGAAAAACAAAACACAAACTAATAATTAATTGCTAAACCGCTCTTATTTTCTTAGAAATGAAAGCAGTAAACCTTACCATTGTCATGAATATCCATCGTCGCCTGTGGAAAATGCTGTCCGAAAATACGTCTGTGCGGATTTACAAAGGACCTCAATGATTACGCCGGAATTCCACTCCTGAGTCAGGAAAGGAATGAAAAGAGAAATTTAAAAACTGGAACCGGAACTTTCTCAAAAAATTCACAACAACAACAGCGTCTTTCACATGAATTTGATTTAATTTTCACTAGCGTTGAATGTTGACGGTGTTATATGTTATGACGGGTTGAGGATGAGGGTCCAAAGATGTGTTTTGGTTGAGCAGACGGAGAGGATTACTTGCGTTGTTTGAGATGCGGGATCCTTGAGGTGGAGAGGGTAGGCCAGGCCAGGCCAGGCCAAGCATTTCTCCTTTGATTTCCGTCTGTCATGGAAGCCCAACCTTTTCTCCGTCCCTCCTACCCAATCACAGCACAACTCATCCAATCGCCAAAAGGATCATCCTCCCTTCCATCCTCCAAACTTCGGGCTCCAAAGGAAACAAAATGTCAAATCAGATCAGGGCTCTAAACGCTAATCCATTTGCTCCTTTCCTTTCCCTACCCGCCCTGCATTCACCTCCCCGATAAACTAAAAGTAGACTTTCTTAGACTTTTCTTTTTCTTTGAGATGAGGATTTCTAAAGAGTACCACGCTCAGCAAAACTAAAACTACCCACACGCTAGAAATTATATATGTATGTACAACCCAAAATAGTTAATCGCAATGGCATGAAAAGTGGAATTCTGAACAAACTGCTATGGATGTGCATTTCTTTATATTTACTTATTGGTTAAGAAATTGTGAAATAAAGTTAAATAATTACGAAGTCAGTTTTTAGCAGTAGAGAACATTTATACACATTTTTGAGATAAATATGCAAATTAATTGCATATAACTTGAGACCATTGCATTATTAAGTTTACAGGATGTAAAATAGAAGTAGATTACTTAATCATTAGCACAAACGAGCAAGATTTATAAGAAGTAAGGTGTACTCCATGCAATAACAATAAAGTATGTGGTTGCGTAATTTTCAATTTTCTTTGTAGATAGTAGTTCAGTTTAGTTGAATTATTCAATCAGCTAGTTTAATACAGCTGGAATTTTTGAGCCTGAAGAATTGCTTTCAAAGAACTTCCTATTGCGTATAATATTCCAAAAAGGATGAGGTAATGCAATTAGTTACAAGTATTGTACTTCCTTGTGCTTTATTTTCTGATCTTGATACAATATGTGTAACCGAAGAATTTAGGAAGAGAACAAGTATTGGATTCAATCAGTATTTAGTATTTGAGTAGACGACGTTGGTCGACAAAGGGTTAGTCCTGGATCGCACGCGACCACCAGAAATCATGTCGTCCTGTAATAGTCTATTCAATGTTGACTGCCAGATGTGAAATGGAATAATGGGGGAGGTAGAAACAATAAGAAAAGCTTAACTGCCACTGTCACATTACCATACAAACAATGAGTCCGCTACGGATCCACATCCTCCACTTCCAAGAACACTTGTGCTGCCGTCGCCCTCATCAGTACATTGTTTTGATACCAGTGCTTTATGTTCCCTTTCTTTGTCACATCCCATCGTCGTCGTATGTATTTCTCCGTTGGCTTGTAAGTGAGCAGCAATTCGTTTGAAATTTGGAAAGGTGTTATCTTACTCATGCTTTTGAATCTGGTGTGTTAATTAATTGGATAGGAATAAGTTGTGATGATAATTCGGACACTGAACCTTACTAGCCAGGACAGCAGATCTCAGACTGCATTGACGATCACTTACTTCTTGGTAACCTTCAAACTAATTAGCTAATTAATTAACCAAGCGGTAAGTGTTTTCCACTAAAGCTCGGCCATTGACTTTACCACAAGTGTTGAGGTTTTCATCGGGGTGTATAGAATTGCATACAAAATGAATGAATGGCGAAGAGGCATTAATAGTGAAGATAATATTTTATTAATTATTTAACTTATCACTTAAATTGACTGAACCTGCTTTTGATCAAAGTTCTAAAAAGTTAAGGATTGTTTTTAACAAGTTGTCAAAATACACTATTCTTTTACGAGTTTAAAGTTTTAGAATGAAATAATGGTTGTTATTTATTTAATTTCTGTGAATTATTTCTAAATTATATCAGCCTACGTATTAAATATTTTTTAATTCTAGTTAAAAGCAAATTCAAGTTAAAATTCTAAGTGAATAATGTGACAATAGCTTTCAAATTGGAGTCAATTCCAGACACCACAAATTTGTTTACTTAATTGGGGTACGGTGAACACTAAAATTAACGTGCGTTAGTCGAAAGCCACCATATCCTCCATTGTGATTGTGAATAGCCCATGACACGAGGAATGCTCATGACGAGATGATTTCTGCGCACCACCTGTCAAACTCACCTACCTATTCTCTAGACAGTTCTATTATCCCTCAATCACCTGTCTTTCCAGGCAAACAGGAGTTCGGTCCAGTTAATTCTCCATTCTCGGAACCCACGGGAGCAGAGCAAAACTGTTGAGCATAAAATGTCAAGACCAGAAGTATCCTCCCTGTCCTATCTCCCTGTCTGGAAAAATCCATCTAAATACAATTCTACATGATAAAAGTTAAAAGCTGGCAAGGAAGTAAGACTTATTTATCCACATGATGTCTTTCGTTGCGGATAAAACGGAGCAAAGCAAATTTCAAAATCAGCAAAAAATTAAATTTCTGGACTAGATAGATAGTATATTTAGAATTTAATTAAAGACATGTCCTAACGCCACAGAATTTTTTTATCAATTACTATTACCAACGTTAATTTGATCAAATTAATCTACTGATTGTTTGTATTATTGGTCTTGCTTTTCCATTTACAGAGGTAAAAACTGGGCGCATTGTTGATTGGTTTTAGTGTGTAGTAGTGATTCTCTGGGATATCTTCTGTACATTCATCCAAAAAGTGGCCGGACGGACACCCCCGCATCCGACTCTTAAGAAAGAAAGTGTAGGATGACAAATGAGGACATAAAGTGGGTTGAGGATGGCACTTTCCACGGAACCCACAGCGAGTCAAACTGTATAGAGCGAAAATGTAATGGGATTTGATGGGACACGGAGGAGGAACGTGGCTTGGGTCATTACATTCAGAAAAGAGGCTGCTTCCAGCCCAACGAGCGCCTCCCCGCCACTACACACCTCCATTACGAACCTCTGTCGCATTTTGACAGGAAATTCGTCACCCTTACGACGACGACGACGACGACGTCGCTGCTGTAGACACAGGGAAAAAGCCATGGCAATTCCACAAAGGAAAGTGTCTTTAGTTTGATAAGGAAAGACTTTCCTCCTGCGGTTTGCTTCCCTCGCCGTCACACCCAAAATTCAATCTTCCTAATGCATTAGATGTGTCGCGACACGTCGAGACACACAAATGCCACCCAAAATAACAGTTCTCCGGTCCCCGGTTCGGGGAGGGAAGACGAGTGGGTTTAAGAGATGCTGGGCACGGAGTCCATAATACAAGAATAGTAGACCTTTTGAAGTTGCACTCCCGCCACACTACTCCTTGTATCCTACGTTGTACGTGGCTTCCTTTCCATTTTATCAAGATTCACTTTCCTTGATCATTCCACGCCGTTCCTTCATCCGCATTCAATTATCTCCTTCACTCTTCACACTTGGATGAGGGCAGACACTTTGGGGCGGGGAAGTGGGAAGAAAAGGATTTTGGATGGAGTTTAGTTGACTGGGGATTTCTTCCCTTTCCCTTCGTCATCAAACCTACTTATTTGCCGTATGCCTCCAGAGTTCTAATTTCTTGACTCGTTTTATGGCGTAATTAAATTCCCAAGGAAATCCATTCCCGGAAATTATTCCTCTTCTCTTTTCGTGAGCGGAATAGATTTACATATGAGACAGACATAAAGTTTCAAAGGACAAAATTCTAAAAAAGGATTTTTATTTTGTTGGATTTGGTTCCATATCTTGACATTTCTGGCTGGTTCCTTCATCCATTTTGCCAATTCTCTGAAGAAACGATGTGAGTAATCGGAATTTTGGCGGATTTCAAATTCCCGGGATTCAATCTTTTGAAAAAATAAGATGGATGGCGGAGATGACTTAAGGTTGTCTGTCAAAGTAAAGCTTTGACGCTTCCAGCACGGGTTCACATTATTTCTCATCCTTCCATGGCATGGTATGAGCAAAGCAAACTTCTTTCATGGCACGGCGCAGCAGCAGTGCAGAGTTTTACAGCCGCCTCCTTTGCCTTCACAAAGTAATAACATTAAAGTGTCGCCTTGTTCCGGAAAGAAGCAATTTCTAAAATGTTGGAAGACTAATGTGAGGAGAAGAATGAAGAGGAGAAGGATTCAGAATTTGATTTGTTTGATGTGAAGATGGAAAGTGAGGCTCGGCTAAAGCCGCGGCTGCTGCTTCAAAGCGACACACGATTGAAAATCTGTCGAGGGATCGTTAGCCTTTCAATCATTCTTGAAGCTCTCCTAAACCCATTTACATTTCCCATTTGGTTCTCAATTCCATTTCTATTTTCCTCCATGTCTTTCTTTTGGATCGGAGCGTAGCAGTTACAGCATTTGACTTCAAGCCAGGGCAGAGAACTTTTAAAAATAAATGTCATACTCCATTCCACCCTAGTATAGAATTGCTTTTTTCAATGTACGGATTGTACTGGAGATAGAAGAATACTAAAATGTGGTAGAATTTTGTGGGTGATTGTTCTTTTGAAATATTACTCGCTTATTTTAAAAGGCACATTCAGCGTAGTGCAGCCGGATTCTCGAATTCACTAAAAATATTCCTGCTTCTTTTAACTGCAAGAGTATTGAGGCGACACTTGAGCAAATCAAAATTAAATAGGCAACCGCCGAACCGCCTCAATGTACTTAGGCTAGCCACAACTGTGAGATGATGCTGAAATGAGGAGAATAAGTTATAAGTTATTTTGTAAGTGTTGGAGGGAATTGGTCTTGCATGTGGTGATGTGATCTTGGACAATTAAGGAAGGGTGCTATGGAGGTTAGATTGATTGGATTAGAAAGTAACGGGAAAGATGTCGACTTTCTCCATGCTTAACACCTGTTCACTGTTCATGTTACAAAAGAGGAAGCAAATCAACTCAAAGTCCGGGGCATCATTTCTCTGATTTGTGCATAGTAGATTCCTCAGCTTACCAATCCCAATTCATCAAAGAAAATAACAAACATAAATACGTAATCATAAAATATACTTTCATAAATTTGGTTAATATGCAATTGCATTTTTGTGATAACTGTGGCATTTGTCCGGAAGAAATTGGTTACTCGGCTTTGAGCTAAATATATAAAACATTAATGAGGAAATACTAGTAATGAGAGAAAAATACGCTTCAAATATTTGTGGATCTCTCTTGTGCAGCACCAGCATAGCAGCATTAATAGGTGTAATGTTTGGATCATGCATAAAACTCATTGTTTAGATATAAAAAAGGTTAAAACAAAGCGCAATCGGTCAAACCGCAAAGCCTGAGAAACACAAATTCCGTCTTTGTTCCTTTCACCATTGCACACGAACGTGTTTAACCGAACCGTCTGCAAAAACGTCATTGTCAAATGGATGCGAGAAGAATGCTTCCTAAATATTTCTCGGAATGAGGGAAACCTCCTTTGCTAAATATGAAGTATAAAAGCTGGTGCTTATCTCAGTTGAAAGTCAAATCAACAGAGCTTCTCTTCAGCAATACTACTCCAGATTTTGAAATAGCAGCGTTTAAGCCAACTTAACAAAAATGAGCAAATTGGTGAGTGAAATATGCTCTAAAGAATCTTTATTTCATCCACTCAGATCAAATTTAAAATTTTATTGCTGCTTTGGTTCTAGTTTTTGATTTTCGTCATTGTCCTCGTCAGCGTCGCTTTCGCGTCAGCTGGTTACAGCCACGGAGGAGGTGGCGGTGGTGGTGGTGGAGGTAAAGTTCAAATTGTATAGTTCGATAGCTTGTTTTCTAATTAATGTTTGCACTTAACTTTATTTTAGGTCATGGTCATGGCCCAGGAAAGGGAGGCGGAGCAAGCGGTATTGTTTATTGTTTTATTTCTTTAATTTTGCTATCTATTTTATTTTATTTTTACTTTAAATATTTTAGGCCCAGTTTACTTCTGTGGTTATGTAGGAAAGGGCGAGGGATCCAGTAAGCTACAATACTATTAATGAACAATTTAGAAGCATTTGGCTTATTCATGACTTGTTATCTATTACAGGTTATGGATATGGAAAATAATCTACAACCCAAAAAACTTTCGTGGCAGACAATGCAACAGCGCTAAATTAGACATATTAAAATATTATTTGAAGTCATTCACTATTTTTGGTAAAATAAACTACCGTTCAATATTAATGTAAAGTTGGAAAGTATTAATTAGTTTGCTGGTTAGGATGAGTGTAATTTCTTTAATGAGTGTAATCAAGGAAATCCCACAATCAGCACGTATACACTTCAAAAAGTGAGACTCGTCTAATGCACTGCAGACTGCACTAGTGCTATTGCTCCTTCAATTCTAATCTTTAGCCACACTTTTTTTTAAACGCTCAAGCAACCCAACAGAATTCTACTTCAACGTTTTGGAAATCATCGGTTCAGTCCAAAAACACAACACCTAGTTAGTGTTACGCACTTATTCATATACTAGTAGTATGGCCTTTCACATGCTACTTGACATTTCAATTATAGTTTTAGTTTTGTCCAAATTTCTGAACAAACATGGCTAAGCCAAGGGTTCACTAAATTTTAGCCTATTTCAGACATATTCTTGTAATAAAAACGCTGCTTGAATTAGCCAAATGCCGACGCAATCAGTTTAGAATTGAAACTGTGATTTCAGAATGGGATGCGTATACTGCCGCCGTGACTGGAGGCGGGTATAAGATTGTATTGAGCTTTAGTTCTCATAAATCCGAGCGAATGTCGAGGGACTGTGAAGAACGGCGTTCCGAAATGGAGAAATAGAATTAGCAGAAGAATAAGAAGAAGCATTGAAA